>JAWQFJ010011502.1:85000-87500 GCA_034096865.1 Theodoxus fluviatilis
TCATAATCAGAAGGGCTTTAAAAATGCTGCACAAATATGTATTCTCTCTCTCTCTCTCTCTCTCTCTCTCTCTCTCTCTCTGTAAATGACCTGCCACAACTATTGATTTTACTTCTTCTTCTTCAACTGCACTGCCCTTGACAGAGAAACGGGCATTCTTTGTTCAATTATCTCTCCAATTTTCACATCATCAGCAGGGTTGGAGATTGTGTGTCTCTCACTGAGGTTTGCGTGAGGAGAAGAAATACTCATTGAGAGGCGGTGGTCATGGAATAGAGTTGGGAATACGAAAGTGTGCTTTTTGTGGGGGAATGATTCATTGTCACCTTGGGGAAAACTTGGACTTGACGAAGCATTGTTACAGCGTCGTGGAAAGCATTAGAACCCTGCTCTAGAGAAAACATTACTGCATTTTATTTTTCTCTCCGCGTTCTGCAAGTTCTCTCCTTTCCTTCAAGCTCGGTGTCCTGTTAAATTTTCAGGAAACACCACACTCTGTACTGTGATTTCTGAATTTTAACAGTCCGCCACGTACTATCTTTATTTCTCTAGTCCTGTCCCTTGTCAGTAAATGTCACGTCATGTTAAAGTACAAAGCAACAAATTGTACCCATCATCATATGAAAACTTCGCGCCTGGGGACGGGTAAGGCCGAGTAAGATTTCGAGTTGACTGTGGATGGGATGTAGCGATAAGGCTGAAGGGAAAGGAGATGGGGTTGAGATGAGAGTTGAGGTTGAGGAATTGTGGAAGAGTTGGTGAGAGGTAGTTACGAAGACTTGGTTGAAAGATGCGCCCGAAGGTTCTCATTTCCTCCCTTGCTGTACTCCTCTACTGTACTCCTCTACTGCACTCCTCTACTGTACTCCTCTACTGCACTCCTCTACTGTACTCCTCTACTGCTAAACACAGCTCTCGGTGACACCCACGATGGTTGTTCCAAGATGGCCTCCCCGTCCTAGAAATATCATATTTCCTGTTACGTTATGCTGCGCATGCCGCCTGCGAGAGGCGAGCAATGAGAGCTATGTTTCACTTCCTTCATAGAACCGCGCCAGGTTTCATTGCCCTCATATCCTTAAAGAAGCATTTCAAGATTTGTCGGCAGTGCTATCAGCAACAAACTTGGAACTGCGTGTGTGCATATGTGTATGTGTTTCTGATTGCGTATATATATATTGTGTGTGTGTGTGTGTGTGTGAGAGAGAGAGAGGGAGGGGTAGAGAGAGAGAGGGAGGGATAGAGGGAGGGAGAGAGAGAGAGAGAGAGAGAGAGAGAGAGAGAGAGAGAGAGAGAGAGAGACAGACAGACGGACGGAAGGACGGACGGACGGATAGTCGGAAGGACGGACGGACAGTCGCTCGGACGGACGGACGGACAGTTGGTCTGACGGACGGACGGACGGACGGACGGACAGACGAACAAACACACACACACACACACATGGACAGACAGACGGGCACACAGACGGACGAACAGACAGACAGATAAACAAAAAGAGATACAGAGAAAGTAGAAACAAAAAGGAAGAGGAACATTGAATTCGCTGGAAAATGGACATTCATGTCAGTAGTTTACGACACTTTCTTAATGTACAGCATTCGAAATGAGTAACCTAGGAACCACTGTGGTCGTGCGTCCTTCACTGTTTTCTGCTTGTTTACATCAAAGCACCGCTCCATTGTATCGTGCACAATACTTTTTTTTCTCAAGCAGAGAATGGAAAAAAATGAATGTCTGACAGTAATAAAACGATTACTACACTGATAAGAATCTCGTCCTTATGCAAATCAGTCAACTCTTGACAGGGTATCGCGAACGGAAAAAATATGTTATAAATGTTTTGCAACAGCGGACGCGTATTATCGCATGTAGCCATCGCTGTTGATGAATCTTCTCGCACCGCATTTGGTCATTCACCATTGACGTGTACTTCTAAACACATACCAACTTTTTTAATTAATTGAAATAACTTTCGATAGCACACTATCTGATATGAACAATTAGATACAAAGTTTGGCTATGGCTGAGGTCAGTTGTAGCTCAAATTAAACGGAACCCATTAAGAATAAATGAATGAATGAACAGACAAGCAAACGAATGAATGAATGAATCTGTACGGCCTATCACCCTTTGTATATACTTTGAAAGGTAAGTCCCTGTAGAGTCACCATAATCTGTTAAAGGCAACGCCCATCGACTGAGGGTATTGTACAGCCTACACCAAGTCGTGGTAGCGAACGATACGCGAACGGTTTCAATAGCCAGATGGTCAGGCTCTGGTAGGTGAATTGCATCCCTTGGTAAAGTCCCACTATTGCTGCTGACATCTTTCCACCTCTGCAGCAACATGTTCGTGAGTTTGAGACTTGTGCCATCCCCAACGTGCTCCTGTGGAGAGGCTGACCAGACGGCTGAACACATTCTGCAGGAATGCAGGAACCACCGGCTGCTGCGAGAGGACGTTTGGCCAAAACCAGCAAGCATTCATTAAAAGCTG
>JAWQFJ010011502.1:95000-97500 GCA_034096865.1 Theodoxus fluviatilis
TATTTCCATGTGTTATTCGGACGTTGAAATTTTAACAATTGTGCGACCAATCAACGAATTTTTAATGCCTTTCTTGGCATATGTTTTGTCTGGATACACAACTTAGCTCATTGGCTAAGCACACACCAGACATGCAAACGGAATGTTACATGATTCGTGCTGAAACAATGCGTATTTTGAAAAGAGTTGCCACAATATAAGCAGACTGACTGCATATTATTTCGCTAATATTGGTAGATACCAAAATATGTCACGGCAAGTGTACCCGTCTTAATGTAGGTATCTCGGAGGTTGCGTGCCTAATATCTTAGATTTGATAGAAGCAATTCCAGAGGGCCTGTATACCGATGCAAGAATCGCAGTTCCAAAGATGGTTGCCGCGATAACGAACGCTGAGATGAAGAACATGACTGAGCCCTATTGAGATCAGGAGCTTGCGTTTAACAGCTGAATGACGAAATATCTTGACCTTCACAAGATGGCACTGTGGAAGCTTGTACAAGCTAGTATGTTGATGTTGCTAGTGACTGTGGCAAGCGTCATTCGCTCGCCACACCAGAAGCGCTAAGTGAAGCTTCATGTACACGGGCCTTTAGGGGAAGCGCTCGTGTCCCTGGCAATGTATGAGGCTATACTGCGTGCTGGTTGAGGGTTTAGTAGAGTTAAATCTTGAACACTTGTAAGTTTTCGTCAAGACTCCAAGGAAAGCCCCTGATATATTCTTGGCTGGCACATCCACTTATCCCTTCCAATGAGCTTCTTCTGCAGCTACTGTCTCCAAAAGTCAGACGCAGATGCTGAGTGTCTGCATTGACTTGATAGTTATTTGTTTGACCGCTGTTAACTGTCAGCCGTCTTTGAGCATGTAGTGAATGTCATCACTACACTTGTGGCACTTGTGACCATAATCTCCTTTAGTTCCTTGTGTTTTTGTGTTTCATGCCTTTGGTTGTCTTTGATCAGAAAAATGGTATGGTGCCCAGTCCAATGTTTGGCTATACATGTATTTAAAGAAAGTGCGAACTCTGGTGGTTTCAGGAGAAGTCCGTACACAATTTTTAAAATTAATTTTACTTGATATACAAACATGCATAGATCTCAAGTACATTTTCCGGTGTTAACGGTAATTCTAGACTTTCACGAGACATATTGTTATGTCGCTGCCGTGTATTTGAGAGAGTCGTCTTCAGCAAATGTAAATAGATCGGTCGGTTTGTATATCACTTGTGTTGGACGAAGTTGTCAAGAAACGGAAAATACGCTTTTGTCTCCTTAAGTACTAGTCAGGACTTTGTCCGTCATAGTCCGTCAACATATTTAGAGGGGAAACATCAGGCATCTTTGATTATCGAACAATCACAAGATCCACAGGCCGAGCCATAACATGTCATGCTTTAAGGGCTTAGATTACAGCTTCAAACGCTGGAGCTTCTCTCCAGCCAAAAATTCGCATTTGAGCTAAAGTATCGTGCTCTGTGACTTTCAAGCCAGACTGGCTAATCCGCCTTTCACTCAAGGGAGATTACCCTGGAGTATTTCCGCCGGATAAGAATTCCCGGGATCTCCAAATCCCTGGTTCTGGCGTTGCCGTTGAACCATTCCATATCCATGCCATGGGCGAACAAAATACATCGTAGATGATCGGGTTGTAGCGCAAGCAGTTACCATCGTTTAGTTTTAAATCGAGTGATTTTTCTTAGTTCTGCTTTAATATAAATCCATCCTGCTAAATGAGCGGATGTTTCAACACAAATTTTATTCTTCCGATTTATGGAGGGGTTGCCTTTCCGGATTTATACATCCTGTTGTGCGGCGATGCCTGATTACGTCAAAGGTTTCTGCCGGTTTTGTCGAGAAACTCTTTTCCTCTATTTTGATGCTCGTCTCTGACTGGCTAATGACGACGGAAATAGCCACTTGCAAACACTGGGTTCTTGACATGGGTGAGTCTTGGATGAATAGATGGGTGGTTGAATTGATGGGTGGGTGAATAGATGAGTGGATGGATGGGTGGATGCATGAATGGATGGATGGATGGATGGATGGGTGGATGGATGGGTGAATGGATGGATGGATGGATGGATGGATGGATGGATGGATGAGTGGATGGATGGATGGATGGATGGGTGAGTAGGTGGATGGATGGATAGATGATGGATGAATGGGTGGATGCATGAATGGATGGATGGATGGATGGATGGGTGGGTGGATGGATGGGTGGATGGATGGGTGGATGGATGGATGGATGGGTGAGTAGGTGGATGGATGGATAGATGATGGATGAATGGGTGGATGCATTAATGGATGGATGGATGGATGGGTGGATGGATGGATGGGTGGATGGATGGATGGATGGATGGATGGATGGATGGATGGATGGACGGACGGACAGATGTATGGATGGATGGATGGATAGATGGATGGATGGATGGATGAGTGGATGGATGGATGGATGGATGGATGGATGGGTGGCTAGGTGGATGGATGGATAGATGATGGA
>JAWQFJ010011503.1:0-2500 GCA_034096865.1 Theodoxus fluviatilis
CTGGTCACAGGATGATGCTATTACTGTGGTATTGCCTATCCTCCGGCGGAAAAACCTTTATTATACCATAAGCGCATACACCACACCCTCGGCTCTCCTCACCCACCGCCTACCATGCTGCCGTCTGCCATTGCTCTCTTTCAGTGCCACCCACACGCAGAGCCTCGGCGGGAGGGCGGGGAGCTGCCAGGCGTAACCTGAGCCGCTCGAGGAGGTTTTCCACCGAGCTTGCCCCCCCCCATCACGCCCTACTCTCCAGTACGAGCGGCCGGGGGCCGCGTTGGCTGACGAGATGCCGCCCAACAAAAACGCGTCTGCTGGAGGTCGAGAGGCCTCCAGTCCACCACGAAAACGCCGGAGGACCGCTGCGGCTGCCTCCAACCTGCCCACACCTCCACCCGCGGCTCTGCAGCCTGCTTCCTCTCCCCTCCTGGACGCAAGTCAGGGGGCTGCGGTGGCCGACTTGGTGCTGGCGCGTATTCTGCCCGCCATCCACAGCGCTCTCCGTGGCACAGCTCCTGGGCCACCTGCTCCTTCCGCTCCCCCACCCCGGCCCTCCCCAGCTCCGGCGAACGCGGTCTTCCGGCACGGGGTTATCGCAGAGGATGTCACCACCCACTCACATACTCCTGCCAACACAGCCCTCGGATCTCTCATCACCCCGTCGACTCGGGCCAACACTGACTTTGGACCTGCGGTCGTCGCGGCGGCTCTCGCCACCCCCGGCCTCCTCACAGGTGCGGGTGCGTCAGCCTTCCAGCTGACCCCCCCCCCCCCTCTCTCCCTCTCAATACCCTCTCTTCGGCATGCATTGGGAAAATGGCTTTTTCTACGACAACTGCAGTGATTATTCATCTGCAGTGATTTTCACCTCGTGCCACGCCCACGGGGGGCAGTTGGTACTCTCCTTTCCGTCTCTTCATTTGGGCGTGGCACAGACAGCCTGCAGCTGTCTGCGCTATGGCGCTTGTTTCGCCCAAATGGAGCGGAACTCGCTCGCTTCCCTCCTTGCCATAATAAAAGGAGTCACAGCTGCAGTCTTCGGTTACCAGAACTGAGGCTCGGCTGTGGCCGTTCGCAAATCGCAGACCCAGTGTCATTGTGGTTTTTCTCTGCATGCCCTTTGATATCAACTGATGGCGGCCAACATAAAGGATTTTGCACGGAGGGCAAGGGCATTTATGGGGGACGCCAGAACAAAGGTCGCCGCGTGACCACGGCGGACTAGAGAATTTCCATAGGCAGAACAGACACTGCGCATGCCCGGCTCTCTGCCGCACTAGCAGGCCAGCCCACGCGATCATTCCAGCTTCAGAACGAGGGACGGAACGCACGCCTTTACAGTATTGCGAGTATCTCATTTTCTCATTTCTACATCCGTCCTCATGCCCCTCCAACCACCCATCTCTTCACAGCTCTTTGTCTTGCGGGGATACTTATTGATTGGCGTTTTGCTACGCGCACGCGCACATTCACACGCACATGGGCCTCTCACTTTCCGCGCTGTTGTACTGGTGGGTTTGCATGACAGGCGTTTGCGGATTCGTTTCCGAATTGTAACGTTTCACGTTGAAGGGTCGTCCATCAGGCCTCCCCAATTTGCTGTCCTTGTACATTTCGGATTTTTCATTGACAGGTGTTTTCCGAATTGTAACTTCGGACCTTCTCTTCCGTTCGCGTTTTAATTAATTGGGGTACAGCCCCACTTCTTCACGTATGATTGACGCACATTTTATGTCCTTGTACATTGGGTATTTCTCATTGACTTGCGTTTACGGCGTTTTTTCCGAATTGTAATCTCGGAACTGCCCGTCTTTTCACGTTTCTTTGTCTTTTGGGAACAGCCCAAAAAATGTTCCCGTTTGATTGGCGTACACCGTACCTCCCCGATTTTTCTTTCCTTGTGCATTTGGGATTTTTCATTGACAGGCGTTTTCCGAATTGTAACTTCGGAACTACTCCACCTTTCGCGTTTTAATTGTAATTGCGGAACATCCCCACTTCTTCACGTTTGATTGACGTACTTAGGCCTCCTCGTGCCCAAATTTTTCTGTCCTTGTACATTCGGTATTTCTCCTTGACTTGCGTTTACGGCGCTTTTTACGAATTGTGATCTCGGAACTGCCCGGTTTTTCACGTTTTCATTGTAATTGTGAACATCCCCACTTCTCTACGTTTGATTGACGTACATAGTACCTTCCCGTGCCCAAATTTTTCTGTCCTTGTACATTCGGTATTTCTCATTGACTCGCGCTTACGGCGCTTTTTCCGAATTGTAATCTCGGATCTGCCCGGTTTTTCACGTTTTCATTGTCTTTTGGGAACAGCCCAACATTTTCCCTTTTGATTGGCGTACATCGTGCCTCCCCGATTTCTCTTTCCTTGTACAGTCGGGAGCGAACTGTGCCAGAGTCAATACTGACTCGGGTTCACAGAATGCGATAGAACTACCTGTTCATGTTGTGACGTCACAATCATTTCTTCGACAGGTCAGTGGAGG
>JAWQFJ010011503.1:7500-12500 GCA_034096865.1 Theodoxus fluviatilis
CACTCAATCATCAGTCCAACTCAATCATCAGTCCAACCAAATACATCAGCCCAACCAAATACATCAGTCCAAATGAACACATCAGTCCAACTAAATACATCAGCCCAACCAAATACATCAGTCCAAATCAACACATCAGTCCAACTCAATCTTCAGTCCAACTAAATACATCAGTCCAACCAAATACATCAGTCCAACCAAATACATCAGCCCAACCAAATACATCAGTCCAACCAAATACATCAGCCCAACCAAATACATCAGTCCAAATGAACACATCAGTCCAACTAAATACATCAGTCCAACTCAATCATCAGTCCAACTAAATACATCAGTCCAACTCAATCATCAGTCCAAATCAACACACCAGTCAACACATCAGTCCAACCAAATACATCAGTCCCTATCAACACATCAGTCCAACCAAATACATCAGTCCCTATCAACACATCAGTCCAACCAAATACATCAGCCCACCAAATTCATCAGTCCAAATGAACACATCAATCCTACTCAACACAGCAGTCAACTCAACTCATCATCCCAACTCAACACAGCAGTCAACTCAACTCATCATCCCAACTCAACACAGCAGTCAACTCAACTCATCATCCCAACTCAACACAGCAGTCAACTCAACTCATCATCCCAACTCAACACAGCAGTCAATTCAACTCATCTGCCCGACTCAACTCATCATCCCAACTCAACACATGAGTCCAACTCAACACATCAGTCTAAATCAGTTGCAATCAGTCCAACTCAACACCTCAAATACATCATCCCAACTCAACACATGAGTCCAACTCAACACATCAGTCCAACTCAACACATGAGTCCAACTCAACACATCATCCCAACTCAACACATGAGTCCAACTCAACACATCATCCCAACTCAACAAATGAGTCCAACTCAACACATCAGTCCAACTCAACACATCAGTCCAACTCAACACATGAGTCCAACCCAACACATGAGTCCAACCCAACACATCAGTCCAACTCAACACATGTCCAACTCAACACATCATCCCAACACAGCTCATTGACCCAGGCATCGAGTGACTCACCTTGTTGAGGTTGCGGTCCGACCAGTACACGTGGGCCCCAAACACAGCGATGCCATAGGGATTGGGTAAGTTGGAGCGGACGTACTGACGATTTCCTCCGCTGTACGAGATCATCTGAAGAAGCAACACCATGCATTGGTGAAGAGAAAAACGATCACAATGATGAGGACAAAGGTGAGAACGATGATGATGATGATGATGATTATCGTGGTGGTTGTTGAGACGACGACGACGATGACGGTGACGGTGATAGTGATGATAATGTTGATGATGATGATGATGCTGCTGTTGCTGCTGCTGCTGCTGCTGCTGCTGCTGCTGATGATGATGATGGTGATGATGATGATGATGATGGTGATGATGGTGATGATGGTGATGATGGTGATGATGATGATGATGATGATGCTGCTGCTGCTGCTGATGATGATGGTGATGATGGTGATGATGGTGATGATGATGATACTGATGATGCTGCTGCTGCTGCTGCTGATGATGATGATGGTGGTGATGGTGATGGTGATGGTGATGGTGATGATGATAATGATGATGATGAAGATGATGGTGATGATGATGATGATGATGATGATGATGATGATGATGATGATGATGATGATGATGATGATGATGATGATGATGACGATGATGATGAGGCTGACGTATCGCTCTCTTTACTAGGGACGCGTTGCCTAGCCCATCTAGTTGGCAAGTAATCATCATCATCGTCGTCGTCGTTATTGTGCTCGTCGTCGTCGTCATCATCGTTATCGTCATCGTCGTCACCATCATTTCTTAGAAGGCTCCGACTCTGATGACACGAATCTCTTGAAACGTACGGGAAGTCATTGAGGGCAGGCTATGTAAATGCCTGTCGAAATACACAAGATTTCTGTTGTGTTCCAGAGTTTCCCTGAGACGTACATGCCCTTGCTAATCCTGGCAGTGAGTTCCAATCGCATGTACCAGAGGCTGGACAGGCTCTCTGCCTACGTGAACCAGAGCGGACTGGAAACCCCTCACAGCCTGCCTACCTGTATGGCATCCACCACAGAATCAGTCCAGTACACGTTGTGCGAGTCCATGTCTATGGCCAGATCACGTGGGTGGGACAGGCCGGTCCGGACCAAGGCTGTGACGTTACTTCCGTCCAGATGCGCGCGCACCAGCTGGGGATACTGTCCGGCGTCCACCCAGTACAGATAGCTGTAACGACATTAAAGGTCAGAGGTCAGATATGCTGCGAGGTGTGGTGGAATGACGTTGTCATCAAGACCTAATGTTCGATGTGGATCTCAAGGTGGGTATGTGGAAGCGTGTGAGCACGTGCGAGCGTTTCTGTGTGTTTTTGTATGTATTTGTGTGCGTAGGCAAGTATTGGTTTGTGTGTGTGTGTTTGTGTGTGTGTGTGTGTGTGTGTGTGTGTGTGTGTGTGTGTGTGTGTGTGTGTGTGTGTGTGTGTGTGTGTGTGTTTGTATGTGTGTGCGTGCGTATGTGTGTATGTGTGTATGTGTGTATTTGTGTGTGTGTGCGTGTGCTTGCGTGAGTGTGTGTGTGTGTGTGTGTGTGCGTGCGTGAGTGTGTGTGTGTGTGCGTGTGTGTGAGTGTGTGTGTGTGTGTGTGTGTGTGTGTGAGATAGAGATAGAGAGAGGGAGAGAGAGAGAGAGATAGGTAGAAAACAGATAGGGACAGAGACAGATACAGTGACAATGACAGACAATGTGTGACCAAATCGTATTAAATCAAGTTGTGACGTGTAAAATCTCATTTTAATAAGATGTGACATACAATTAGGGATTTTTTGTCAGTGCATGGTGATGCTCGCCCAACCAGGTACGGAGTTGTCATGTCATGCAACTTGCTGTATGTCACATGTTGTTTTGTCATTGTAATATTTTGTTGTGATATAATGTACTATAATTTAGTTTAATGTAGTGCATTGTAGCGTAGTGAAATGTACAGCAATGTGATTAGAGAAGTAGTGAAATTAAGTGTATTGTGGAGAAATATAGTGTAATGTAATGTAGTCCCTGTCAGGAAATGTTAAGGGCCGAAATACTTCCTCTAATCCTCGCTTCATTGAGAGTTTCATGCCACTAGTGTTGTGAAATAAAGACTAACGAACTGCAGGCTAGTGCAGTGTAGTGTGGTGTGAAATGATGTAGTGAAGTGCAGTTTAGTGAGATGTAGTGCAGTGTAGTGTTGTGTAGTGCAGCGTAGTGTAGTGTAGTGCAGCGTAGTGCAGCGTAGTGAATGTGTGATGTAGTGTAGTGTAGTGTAGTGTAGTGTAGTGTAGTGTAGTGTAGTGTGGTGTGGTGTGGTGTGGTGTGGTGTGGTGTGGTGTAGTGTAGTGTAGTGTAGTGTAGTGTAGTGTAGTGTAGTGTGGTGTGGTGTGGTGTGGTGTGGTGTGGTGTGATGTAGTGTAGTGTAGTGTAGTGTAGTGTAGTGTAGTGTAGTGTGGTGTGGTGTGGTGTGGTGTGGTGTGGTGTGGTGTAGTGTAGTGTAGTGTAGTGCAGTGCAGTGTAGTGTAGTGTAGTGTTGTGTAGGGTAGTGTAGTGCGGTGCAGTGCAGTGTAGTGTAGTGTTGTGTAGGGTAGTGTAGTGTTGTGTAGTGTTGTGTAGTGCAGTGTTGTGTAGTGCAGTGTTGTGTAGGGTAGTGTAGTGCGGTGCAGTGCAGTGCAGTGTTGTGTAGTGTTGTGTAGTGCAGTGTTGTGTAGTGTAGTGTTGTGTAGTGTAGTGTTGTGTAGTGTAGTGTTGTGTAGTGCAGTGTTGTGTAGTGCAGTGTTGTGTAGTGCAGTGCAGTGTAGTGTAGTGTAGTGTAGTGTTGTGTAGGGTAGTGTAGTGCAGTGCAGTGCAGTGCAGTGTTGTGTAGTGTTGTGTAGTGTTGTGTAGGGTAGTGTAGTGCAGTGCAGTGCAGTGCAGTGTAGTGTAGTGTAGTGTAGTGTTGTGTAGGGTAGTGTAGTGCAGTGCAGTGCAGTGCAGTGTTGTGTAGTGTTGTGTAGTGCAGTGTTGTGTAGGGTAGTGTAGTGCAGTGCAGTGCAGTGTAGTGTTGTGTAGTGTTGTGTAGGGTAGTGTAGTGCAGTGCAGTGCAGTGCAGTGTTGTGTAGTGTTGTGTAGTGCAGTGTTGTGTAGGGTAGTGTAGTGCAGTGCAGTGCAGTGCAGTGTTGTGTAGTGTTGTGTAGTGCAGTGTTGTGTAGGGTAGTGTAGTGCAGTGCAGTGCAGTGTAGTGTAGTGTAGTGTAGTGTTGTGTAGGGTAGTGTAGTGCGGTGCAGTGCAGTGCAGTGTTGTGTAGTGTTGTGTAGTGCAGTGTTGTGTAGTGTGGTGTGAAGTGATGTAGTGTAGTGCAATGTAATGAAATATCATATCTCGTCATGGAATTCCACGTCGTGATTGACCTCAGTGACGTCACTGACCGTTTGATGGGGTTGACCGCGATGGACTGTGGATTGCCACGTGACTCTCTGACCAGCACGCGTCTGTGTCGTCCGCCCAGGCGACACACCTCCACGAATGTCTCCACAGAAAAGGCGTTGGTGAAGTACAGGTTGCCTGGCAACCAGAAAATACACTTAAAGGCACGTACATATATACGTACAGAGAAAGGAGAGGGAGAGGGAATGGGGGAGAGGGAGAGAGGGAGAGGGGGAGAGGGGGAGAGAGGGAGAGGGAGAGGGAGAGGGAGAGGGAGTGGGAGAGAGAGAGAGAGAGAGAGAGAGAGAGAGAGAGATGGAGAGATGGAGAGATGGAGAGATAGAGAGATAGAGAGATAGAGAAATAGAGAGATAGAGATATAGAGATAGATATATAGAGATAGAGATAGAGAGAGAGCGAAACAGACAGACAGACAGACAGACAGACAGACAGACAGACAGACAGGCAGACAGACAGGCAGACAGGCAGGCAGGCAGGCAGGCAGGCAGACAGACAGACAGAGA
>JAWQFJ010011503.1:37500-41348 GCA_034096865.1 Theodoxus fluviatilis
CAATACGTTTTCTAATTCTTCACCGACAAGAAGTCAAAGAACGATATTAATATCATTAAAATCACTTTGTTGTTACACTGTTTCCATTATTTCAAAGCGCCACTATTTTGCATCTTGAAAAGGTTCGCATTTATCAAGCTGTCTATCATTCTTCCCCTCAGAAAAATCTCAAACCCTGTATAATTTTTCACAGACGACAATAATCATACATCTCGTTTGCTAGCATGTTTTCGAGGTGGACGGTTTTACAAGATCTGTGAAGAAGAGGTAACTTCGTCGACTTCATGCCGGCGAACACACATTTTTTGCTTTAACAAGCTCACGAATTCAACAGAGATTCTGATGAAATATTTCATAATTCCCACGTTGTGCCTTTGAGTCGAAGAAAGAAGCCGTAACAAAAAACAAGGCTGCTGCTCATAATTATAGCTCAGCCGGTCAAAAGATGTGGGTGGACACATGTTTCTAAGCCAGAAGTGGAGACGACGATGACTCAGTGGAGCGTGTGGGGGATTTACCACGACGAGGAGGGAAAGGTGCAGGACGATAACTTGGTGCGAGGGGATCTTGCGGGGCCTTGGGGAGCCTTGGGTGGAGACATGTCTCCAAAACCAAAGGAGAGGCAAAGACTGCACCTGAGTCATCCAGGATGAGCTCATCGGAAAGCAAGGAGCGTCACAAAAGAAAACAATGGCGGCCTCTGTTCGCCCAAAAATAGGAACATGCAGACGCCCGCGTCGAGGTCGCGACTTCGGCGTCCGTACCATGAAGGAAACCACGGCGAACGAGTTCTGGAACCGCAGACTTCAGACGGAGATGACACAGCCAGCCTCTCCGTTCCATCTTTGTACGGACCTGCCGTGTCGGTCAGGTCAGAGGTCACAGGGTCAAAGGGTCAGGTGCAGTTTGGGATCCCAATCAACCAAGCGGCCCTAGGTATGGCCGAGAAAAGGGTCACACCAGGCGCGTCCCAAGGCTGGGTAGGTAGATGGATGGGCGTAGGAGATGAAGGCACCCATGGCGCAGCATACGCACCGAGAATCGTCGACCGCAAGGGCGTGAGGACCTTCAAGTAACAACCCTGCTTTCGTATACGGCAATGGTCGCTTGTTCTCAACGACAAGGAAAACCAGGATTCCGAAACGTCCGACGGCCTGCCTACTTGACGTGTTGAAACAGAGGTTGTACTAAGACGACTTTGTAGCCGTAAATGTGTGCTTTTATCCCGTTATTTTCTATTGCCTACATAATACAAATGACTTTTTATTTTTAAAAATTGGCTTGTTGGAAAACAAACCAACAAAACCTGAAAATCTTAACTTGGAATAGTCTCTTTGGACTCTGAATATGATACGTTCAAAGCCGTCTAGTATCAGTACGGATTTTGATACTTCCACTTTCCCTATAATATTATGGTTTTGAGCATTGATGGAAAAGATTTACCTTTCAACAAAGGTAGTTGTGCGTGTCAATAGTCATCCCCTTGCAGGTCCCCAAAGATATCTTAGCACTATATCATTACCATACTATTTTCATCTAAATTCTCTTTCTCTATGTGAACATGTTCAGGTCAAAACCATATCTTTTTTCATTGCCTAAAATCTGGAACATAACGCCTCCTGATCCTGATCCGGTTTCCCCCCTCACCCCTTCTCCCACTCCCCGCCCGTCCCGCCCCCCCTCGCCCCCCCCACTCGCCCCCCCCCCCCGCCCCCCCTCGCCCCCCCCCCCTCGCCCCCTCTCCCTTTCCTATCCCATTCCAAATTTCATCTCTCACCATCGCTCATGATTTTTTCCTCCTGTTCTTTTGGCTGTTACTGTTGCTTGTGTGTAAATAGTCAGCTGCATGTGTATACCTTTCCTTCTGAATAAATATTACTTTAATGTTTGAAAGACAACACAAAAAGACCCCCCCAAAATCTTGAAAATGGTCTGGACGGAAAGTACCAGGAAAACACGCTCGCACAAAGCAGCAGTTGATGGCGTAAGGAAGTTGGGGCGGGGGGGACGGGACAGAATAGGTAGGTTGATCTTTGCTTGTCGGAACACAATGTCATCGACAGAAGTTCTAGTGGGCATCACACCTAGTAAAACACAGAGGTCAAAGATGTGATCTAATGGAAGAGGACAGGATTAAAGAGCCTTAGGAAGACATAGAGACGGTACGAATGAAGAGATCTGAAAGCTAGAGAAACAGACAACTAGAGTTTGAGCGCAAGTGCACAGGATTATGAAACACATTTAAAGAGTGTGGTGCTACAGTGAAGTAAAGAAAATTATTTCAAAATGGAAAAGAAGAGAGGTATTGTTGTTCAGAAAGGAGGTGCTCAAGCAAGGCAATAGGAGGAATAAGAGAAATAGAAGGAATAGGAGTGATAGGAAGAATAGGAGTAATAGGAGTGATAGGAGGAATAGGAGGAATAGGAGTAAAAGGAGGAATAGGAGGAATAGGAGGAATAGGAGTAAAAGGAAGAATAGAAGGAATAGGAATAATAGGAGTAATATGAGGAATAGGAGGAATAGGAGGAATAGACGGAATAGGAATCATAGGAGTAATCGGAGGAATAGGAGGAATAGGAGGAATAGGAGGAATAGGAGGAATATGAGGAATAGGAGGAATAGGAGGAATAAGAGGAATAGGAGGAATAGGAGGAATAGGAGGAATAGGAGGGAGATGGATAGACAGAAACACATGTTTTCACAGCTTGATGGTCGGATGGCAAGATGGGTGGAAGGACGGAGAAGGCTAACTGTCTATCAGCTTTGTAAGCTGAGGAAGACCTTCGGATGTCCACATTTACCGGTGATGGTTGGAGTATGTGCAAGTCAGGAATCCGTCTCCCTAATCACGGGCCTTTACAAATCACAAGTATAATACGTTGGGTCTGTTTTTACTCGCTACCAATGGGGGGTTGGGGTTGGAGTTGGGGTGTGGGGATGGGGAGTGGGAGTGGAAGTTGGGTGTGGAGGTGGGGAGTGGGAGTGGAGGGTAGATGATCGAAAGTAGAGTATCTTTTTGTAAAGAAACACAGAAAGGGGCCTGTCTTCGTTTCGCTTACGAAGAGTCACAGATAAAGATGTCACCGCAAGGACAACATCGTTCGAGTCATCCCAAGCGGGGATTGAACCACGGCACCTAACCGCCTCACACTACTGTCGACATGTGGAACCATGGCATCTAACCGCTCCACACTACTGTCGACATGTGAAACCACGGCACCTAACCGCCCCACACTACTGTCGACACGTGGAACCACGGCACCTCACACTACTTTCGACATGTGGAACCACGGCATCTAACCGCTCCACACTACTGTCGACATGTGAAACCACGGCACCTAACCGCCTCACACTACTGTCGACATGTGGAACCACGGCACCTAACCGCCTCACACTACTGTCGACATGTGGAACCACGGCACCTAACCGCCCCACACTCAACTGTCGACATGTGGAACCACGGCACCTAACCGCCCCACACTACTGTCGACATGTGGAACCACGGCACCTAACCGCCCCACACTACTGTCGACATGTGGAACCACGGCACCTAACCGCCCCACACTACTGTCGACATGTGGAACCACGGCACCTAACCGCCCCACACTACTGTCGACATGTGGAACCACGGCACCTAACCGCCCCACACTACTGTCGACATGTGGAACCACGGCACCTAACCACCTCACACAACTGTCGACATGTGGAACCACGGCACCTAACCGCCCCACACTACTGTCGACATGTGGAACCACGGCACCTCACCGCCTCACACTACTGTCGACATGTGGAACCACGGCACCTAACCGCTCCACACTACTGTCGACATGTGAAACCACGGCACCTAA
>JAWQFJ010011505.1:0-44883 GCA_034096865.1 Theodoxus fluviatilis
CACCAAGCTAATGATTTTTTAGAACTGGTACATGTGGCGCTGAGACTACGGTCTGACATTTTGGCTCACCCAAAATACGAAGGTTTCGTTGTCAGTGAAGACGAAGCCATTGCTTGTGTTCCTGAAAGTGTCTTCATGTTTCTACGGCTGATATTTGGTGGTCAGGAATTACTGCTGGGTGAGACTGAGGATAACCCAGAGTCAGAAGCTGAAGGAATAACCAAGGAATGGAAATCTCAGACAAGGATTCTGAGTATTGCTCAAGATCTGGTGTACAACGTTACTGGTGGGACACACCTAACCCCTAAACACCTGGGTCTAGCAAGCACCCTACACCAGGCCACTCGCTCCAGAGATTTGCTGAACCTGTTCCATAATGCTGGTCATGTAGCCAGTTACCACGCTGTGAAACAGGTTGACACTGCCTTGGCAGAAAACACACTTCAGACCATGGACCACAAGACTGGAGCAGTGGTTCCACCGAACTTTGTCCCTGGAAGATTCACTCACTTCACGTGTGACAATATAGACATTGCAGATTTTCGGTTTGATGGCAAGGAAACCTTCCATGCTACGCAAGTGGCTGCCTGGCAAAGAGGCCCGGACGCTGATATGGGGATGAAAACCATTCAACCTTCAAAAAATGCGTCCTTGAAAGTGCCTGAAGCTATGAATGAAATCAGGGAAGCTGGGGTCACTGAGGGACAGAGACAGCCAAACTGTAATGCTGACGTGAAGTTGGAGTGGTTTGAACCAACCAGCAATAGTGAGGCTGCCACCACAGCAGGTGCAAAGGACATGGCTTTCATCCTCAAGCGGACCAACGCAAAGGACTGTGAGTTGACATGGACTGGATTCAACCAGGAAACAAGTGAACAGAACCCAGAAGTAACCAGCATCGGCTTATGCCTATTATTCAGGCACCTGCACATGAACTGGACACACTGAACACTGTAATCCTGAGATGCAAACATGTTGCTAACCAACTTGGGCAACAGTATGTTGTGCTGACGGTTGACGAGGCGCTGTACTGCAAGATCATGGAGCTCAAATGGGCTAAAGCTGAATATCAGAATCTGCTCGGTAGTGAGGCTCCCGGTCGCGTCTCCATTACGTCCTCCACTTCCTCAACAGCCATCGGGCGTCACATGGAGTGCTACTGGTCTTCTGACTCTGTGGGTCGAGAGAGCATTGTCCTTGGCCCACGAAAACAGCTGAACAGGTGCTGGCAGGCAAGTCCTATGTCAGAGGGGGGGGGGGGGTGGAGGGGGTGGGGGCGGGGGGGGGGGGGGGGGGGGGCGGAGAGTGGGGGGGGGGCGGGGGGGGGGTGGGGGGGGGGGGGGGAGGGGGGGGGGGGGGGGCGGGGGGGGGGGTGGGGGGGCGGGGTGGATGCGGAACTAATAAGTTGACCTGGCATGCCTTGTGGAGAATACTCCTACCACAGTTGCTGCAGTACGTCCACGGCAGTGATGATGAGCTCGCACAAGAGATTGAAGACGAGATGGTTCGTGATGACACAGCAGCACTTGTACATCTTCTTGCCAACAAACGCGTCACAGACCTTGTGGACTCGTTTGCTGCTTCGCGGGCCAATCCAAACTTCCAGTTCTGGTGGGAGTACCTGAAGATGGTAGAAATTCTCCTCCAGTTCACACGCGCCAGTAGAGATGGCGACTGGAATCTGCAAGCTTTCACGGCAATGCTCCCCTACTTCATGAGATATGATCATACCAACTATGCTCGATGGGGCACAGTCTACGTCAGTGAAATGAATCAGCTCCCCGAAGAAGTGAAGAAGGAATTTGAAGCTGGGCACTTTGTTGTGAAGAGGAGCCAGAGCAAGTTCAACCAGGTGGACCCAGATCAAAGTCAAGAATGGCTGAACGGGATTGGAAAGTTATGTGGAGGGATTGTGGGCATCACAAAGACACCGTCTGCTCTGAACCGTTGGGCCCTCTCGTTCAATCTCCGATCTCACATTGCAGGAGAAACAAGAGCAGTCTTTGGAGCAGAGGTTGACGAGAAGAGCATTCACAACGAATGCAACAAGACCAGAAAAAGACAAGACAAAACTGATGAAGAAAAGTTGTTTGACAACCTTAAACGCTTCAAGGTTTTTTCTCTGGATGTGCCTGAAGATCTGCAGAACATTGCATCGAAGGATCTTACAACCAAGAACATCGAAGAAAACCTGTTGACAGCACGTGAAAAAGGACAAGAACAGGTGAAAACATTTGTTCGGGAGAGACTTGTGCCCTGTGAAGAGAGGAAAGTGAAATTCCGCGATGCTCTGCCGAAGAACAAGCCTCTGACATTTGCCAGTCTGTACGAGGTGAAGCAGAAGGATGCAAAGAGTGGGAAACAAAAGACGGTCAAAGCTGACAGAAAGATTCTTCAGCGGTTGATCACGGCCTATGAAGCAGGGCGCAGTGTTGATCTTTCTGTGATCATGAAGCATGAGCTGATGCCAGTACCCCCTTCACTTGCTGAAACTGATGGCAGTTTAAGGTCAGGATCAAAAGCAAGCTTGCTTAAAATCCTCACAAGTGGTGTAAACTGTCCTCCAGGCATTGAAGCACATGAGCTTGGAGACAAGGCAACACTTGTCGTTGATGGGCAAGCACATGTTTGTGCACTTGGAAAGCCACAAGGTGCAGCTACATTTGGTGATCTTGCTGACACATTCGTCAAGTCTCTCCTTGCCCAAGGACATGCCTTTAAACGCATCGACATCGTCTTTGATCGGTATGATCAGCTGTCAATCAAAGGTGGAACAAGAAAGAAGCGGAGCAAAGGAGCTCAGCCCATCAGGAAACTGATAGAGTCTAAGGACACACCCCTGCCAGCCAAATGGGACAACTTCATGTCTCACCCTGAGAACAAAGCTGATCTGGCCAAATTTCTGTCTCGGCAACTCATCCTGCAGGCACCAGATGACAAAACTGTTGTGGTTTCCGGTGGTTTCAGTGATCCAACTCAAGTTGAGTCATCCAAGCCAGACGTGGACACGACTCCGCTAGAGGCCAGTCACGAAGAGGGTGATACACGTGTTGTTCTGCATTGTGTGAACAGCGATGCAACCAGCCTGGTTGTTTCTTCACAAGACACAGATGTAGCTGTATTGATTCTTGCACATTTTGACAAAATGAAGTGCAAGAAAGTGTGGATGAAAACTGGCACAGCAAAGCGTAGACAGTACATCCCAGTTCACAATATTGCCAAGAGACCTGACATGGAGAAGGCAAAGCTCCAGAACTTGATAGGATTCCACGCCATCACTGGCTCGGATTCCACATCTTTCCTGTCTGGCCAAGGCAAGGTATCTGGGTGGAAAGTGTTTCAGCAACATCACCAGCTGCTGGCAAATTTGGGGAAAGGGCAGCTGACAGACGACACGTCAAAAGAAGCAGAGCAGTTCGTTTGCAAGCTGTACATCTCAAACTGTGAGACTGCAGATGGTGCCAGAACCATCATGTTCCGGAAAGCCACCGCCCCAGAAAATCTGCCCCCATCCAGTGATGCTCTGAGCTTCCACATCAAGAGAGCTCATTATCAGGCCTCAGTCTGGCAACAAGCTCATGAGAAGAAGCCGAACCTGCCGCCGATTGAAAGCATGGGCTGGCAACTGAAGGATGGCGTCTTCCTCCCCGTCCTGAAAACCCTTCCGTCTGTTCCAGACGCGTGCCTAGACATCATCTTCTGCACCTGCCAGAAGCAGTGCAGCAGTGGAAGGTGCAGATGCAGAAAGGCGAAGCTACCATGCACAGCAGCGTGCAAATGCCGGGAAATGCACGAGGAGTGTCTTAACGAGTGGTGAACTGACCGTGACCCTTTGGCCTATCTCTATTTTAGGCCCCGTTTTTGAGAATAAATGGTCCAAATAGTGACCTTTGACTTTGACCTTGACCTTGACCTTTGACCTAGTTGATTGTGCACCATTGATCTGAACCCCTGCTGAAATGTAATTGTTGAATCAGATGTCCAGTGTGTACAACAGATGAGCCACTGCAAATCTTGATGGCGTCCAAGTTTAAACACATCTGAAATATGGGGTCAAAATGACCTTGACCTTGTCAGAATGATGATCAATGTATATTCATTTTAATGCTGAATACCTACTGGGTAATATCACTTATTTTTAGTGATTAGTTCGCAGTAGTTTACTGCCAAAAGACAACTTAAAATGCACACATGACAAAACAGTACAAGTCAATATTGTCAAGTCTCATGTGACCTTGACTTAAGGTCAAGGTCAAATACTCTGACAAGGCAACCATTGCCTATCGGTCATCTACCAACTAGCCAAAAATTAACACTGTATCTCTAAAAACACCAAAGATATAAGCATTTGTTTGAGAATTAGTAGTCTCTTGATATCATGGCGGCCATCTTGGAAACCGTTGAATAGTAACGAATATAGGCATTTTTGACTTTGGCAACAGGCAGAAATGAATTCAGCACACCCAAATCCATAAGAATCAACCTGTTGCCATTAATTACCCACAAATGCCTACCTCTTTTTATTTAGGCCTCTTTTCGAGAATTTATCCTAGTCTAAATATCAATTCTTGCATTTTTTTTTCCTGCGAGGGGAAATCTGCTCATGTCCGATTTTATGAAAATTGTTTGATAAGAATTATATGAACACTATTGCGTTGATGAGTATTCAACTCACTTCAGGTATGAAATAAAAGAAATCGTGGGGAGTTCAGCTCAGATGAGAAAATTTGCAGTAGAATTCAAATTCTGTTGTTTCATGTATTGTCAGAAATAGTTTACTGTGACAGCTGTGGCAGCTACATTTTCTTTAAGGAAACCTTACAAAATGGCTGGTGTGGACAGAGGAAATCGGGAAAGTACAATTGAATTTCTGCCTACAAAACGCAATGGAAAAAGTTTACTTATGGATAACTATAAGTTCAGATCGAATGGTTCATCTGGGGATATGATGTATTGGAAATGTGTTGTCGTCGGCTGCCGGTCAACGTGTACGACTCGTCAACAAGAAACTTTGTTGAAAGTAAGCTCGCTCTCTCCCTCTCTCTCTCTCTCTCTCTCTCTCTCTCTCTCTCTCTCTCTCTCTCTCTCTCTCTCTCTCTCTCTCTCTCTCTCTCTCTCTCTCTCTCTCTCTCTCTTTCTCTCTCTCTCTCTCTCTCTCTCTCTCTCTCAGGCACAAAAGAGTTTTAAATAATTTGGTATTGTGATTTATATTTCAGAAGCCGACGGAGCATACAGAGCATGGACCACTATTGCCAGGTGAAATCAAAGCCCTTCGACTCGTTCAAACGATGAAAAACGCGGTTACTAACGAAACGACGAAATCGATAAAGCGAACCTACAAGGAAACATTGGATTCTGCTCTTGCCGCCGAACCTGAAGATGCAGACGAATTGGCTGCATGCGTACCAAGTTTTGAAAACTGCAGGAGTTCACTGAGACGGACTTTAAAGAGGAATGAACCTCCACTGCCGAAATCACGGGCTGAGGTTCTTCTTCCTGAGGACTGCACACAGACACGTGATGGGCGTCCTTTCCTGCAGGCCAATGATGACACCGACGACAAGATCCTACTTTTCGCCACCGACAATACTATGAAACGGGCATGCGAATCTGACTGTGTCTTCTTGGACGGGACATTCTACACATGTCCAAGGCTGTTTCATAAGTTGTTCACTATTCACGTCGCAGCCCATGGAAAAGTTTTCCCGATGATGTTTGCTTTTCTTCCCGATAAACGCCAAGCAACATACAGCCGACTGTTTCATGTAATCAAAGTCAGAGCAGCAGCTCTCGGACTAAACTTTTCCCCAGCGAAAATCCAAACGGACTTTGAACAAGCGATTTTACGTACCACCCGAGAGGCATATCCGGACAACAGGATGGTGGGTTGCCTGTTTCACTTCGGCCAAGCCTTGTGGCGTAAGGTTCAGGCGTTGGGTGGTGCGATCATTTAATACATTCGACGATTGGCTGCCCTCACTTTCGCTCCATTGGACAAATTCGATGAAGCTTGGTTAGATCTCCAAGCAACAGCCGACCCACATGACGCTTTTGTTGTAGCTTTCACGGACTATTTTGTCGAAACCTGGGCTGATGATATCACTGGACGGTTCCCACGTCAACTTTGGAATCACCATGACAGCATGTCGACCAACAGCATGAGGACAAACAACTCGGTGGAGTCCTGGCATCGCTCCCTGAAAGCAGTAGTTGGAGCATCACATCCGAACATTTTCAAAATTGTTCGAAAATTACAAACGGAAAATGCTGATGTTGAGAATGAACTAAGGATGCTAGCCCCGAAGATAGCCATCCGCAGGCAGAATCTACGTCTGGAGAAGATCCACAGCGATCTAGTTAATGGACAAACACTCTTAACATTCCTCGACGCTTGCTCGTATGCCGTACACATGTGATTTTTGAGAATGAACTGAGGATGCTACAAGTTGTGAAATCTTTCTTTGTGTGTTTTTTAACATGACATTCAATTACTGTGTATATTCCTGTGGGCAGAAGATCCACAGCGATCTAGTTAATGGACAGACAACTCTCTTAACATTCCTCGACGCTTGCTCGTATGCCGTACACATGTGATTTTTGAGAATGAACTGAGGATGCTACATGTTGTGAAATCTTTCTTTGCGTGTTTTAACATGTCTTTTAATTACAATTTATAAGATGTTATTAATGATAGAAATAAAGTAACACATTGCAAATTAAAACGTGTTGAGATTTGATTGTGTGTGTTGCAAGGTCACACTCTCCCTTAGGCGAAACTTGATTTTAGGCGAAACGACCCCCTATGACAACATGTAGGCTAACCGAAATTAAACGAACTGAAATTAGGCGAAACGAATTTAGGCCAATCGTGGTGCATCTCCGATTAGCATTTGTTTATGTTGTGAAGTCTTTGTTCACAGTATAGGAACTTGCCAGAATGTTCCGACCCTCCTTTGTTCTAACCCCCGCCCCGCATATCTCAGAGGAACCAGCATGAATCACCTCCCCGAAATAGTAACTGAGTAGCGGAACAACCAGGTTTCTTCTAGAATGTTCCAACTCTCCTTTGTTCTCATGAGATGCCTCCGCATTGCCAGAAGCATTCATCACGCATCCCAGTGGAGGGAATATAACGCGAATACCGCCCAGCATTCAGCCTCTCTCTCTCTCTCTCTCTCTCTCTCTCTCTCTCATCAGTTGTCATTTACTAAAAATTTCTCTCCCCGCCACACTGCCTTCATTGACACACATTTATAACTTGTGTATAAGAAACAGTATCTTCCCGTCTCGTCTTCAGCAGGCCAAGGTCATTCCACTGCCTAAATCTAAGACTGCTTCAGTACCCGATGATTACCCTCCCATCTCAATTTTGCCTCTTATCTCCAAACCACTAGAAAGACATGTTCACAAACATCTTTTCTCGTATCTTGACCAATTTGACTTATTATATCAATTGCAATCCTGCCAAACTGCTTTATCCTTCCTGGTGAATGACTGGCTATCAGCCATAAACAACCGCGAACTGTCTGGTACAATTTTCTTGGATCTGAAAAAGGCATTTGACCTAGTTGACTACGAAATTCCCCTTGATAAACTCTTGATGTACTTGAAAAATCCAACATCAATCTCCTTCCGATCGTACTTGACGCATAGAAGCCAATGTGTCTATGTCAACGGGTCGTATTCCTCGAGACGATTCGTAAAGTCAGGGGTTCCACAAGGCTCAATTTTAGGTCCATTGCTCTTCAGCTTGTATATCAATGATCTACCATTGAGTATATCAAATGAAAGTATCATATGCACTATGTGGGCAGATGACACCATTATCAGCGTAAGCGACAGAAGCATAAATTCCATCCAATGCACCCTGAACGTTACCCTTGATGATTTACAAAAATGGTGTTCATCAAATAGAATGGTCATAAACCCATCAAAAACCAAGTGCATGATCCTAACTACAAGACAAAAACGTCAACGACAACCCCTAACCATCAACCTTATGCTAGAAAATGAAATCATTGAGCAAGTTTCTGAACACAGAGTGCTAGGCATAATTGTTGATGAACAACTAACTTGGGAACAACATGTCAATTCCTTATGCAAAACTATTGCTAAGAACATTTTCCTGCTCTCCAAACTGAGGCATTTTGTCACCACCGATGCATGCGCAATGTTTTTTCACGCACACATAAATTCCCATATTAATTTTGCATATGTTGTATGGGATGGCTCTATGGCAGTGCACTTGAACAAGATTAAATCACTGTACAGACGAGCTGCCAAGCTTATCATTTCCGACTCAACATTGTCTACGGATGAAAAGATAAAAAATATTGGCTTACTACCCTTCCAAAAACACCTCGTCCTCAATAAATGCATCCTTATGCACAAGCTTGCTCATTCACGAGCACCAAAGTATCTTACTGATCTATTCATTCGTCCCCAAACAAGCCATTTACTATCTCGCAACACTTTCATTCTACCACAATCTAGAGTAGACATTTTCAAAGGCAGTATTACATATTCTGGGCCCGTATCCAGAACGGCGTGTTATTTTAATCTCGATTTATCTCTCAACTCAGACTATTTGAACTGTCTGTTCCGCTCTCCCTTGGCTGGAAACCAGTATATATAGCAAAGCGCAACCTAGGATCCTCTGACGCGCGTACCTTATCTAACCGATCAAGATAACCCGGGGTTAGGGGATAAATCGAGTGTTAAAAAGATAAATCGCCGTTCTGGATACGGGCCCAGGTGTTATGATATGGAATACACTCCCATTGCACCTAAGGAACAATACTTCCATGAAGTCTGTTAAAGCAACCATACGTGTGTGATGGGGGTGGAGGCAAGGCTTGATGATACAAGGCCCAGGCTTGAGACTTCTTCTTCTCGTTCGCAGTGGCTATACTGTCAATCCGGTATGGGTAATGAATGTCGTCGTTTTCTCCAACTCGTCGCGGCTGCCATATAGTTTGGTCTGCAGGGGAGTTGGTGACGGCCACACTTCCCTCCTTTCTTCTTCAAGTAAGGGACAGCTCTGGAGTATGTGTTCTGCTGTTTGGTCTTCCAGACCACATGCGCATGTTGGTGATGGTGCCAGCCTGTACTTTCGGTTCATGTGAGCATTGAGCCTGTTGTGGCCGGTGCGCAGCCTGATAAGGACGACCTGCTGCTCTCTGGACATCAAGTGGTAGTCGTCTCTGTTTGTCCTCGGCCTCATCAATGCCTTGATGATGGTCTTTCGCTCACTATAGCTGACACTATTTTCAAGTTGTTCTTCCTGGGCTCCTTCTTTCGCCAGCTCGTCTGCCCTTTCGTTTCCTGGAATCCCACAGTGGGCTGGTATCCACTGGAGAACAACTCTTCTGGTTTGTCCGACCCTCTGAAATGCTTTGGTCAGCTGGGAGAGTTTTCCTTTCTCTAGGGCCTGGAGGACTGATAGGGCGTCTGAGAGGAAGACTACTTGGTAGCATGGGTCTGGAGAATCCTGTACCATGGAGGCCGCCTGCATGAGTGCTTCCGCTTCTGCCCTGTAGTTTGTGCAGTGCTTGCCTGTGGCAACACTGGCTGTGGCTGTATGTCCCCCAGGGAACTGAATCAGGATGCCAGCATCTCCATTTGATACGGCGTTTGTTGCTGATCCATCAGTGTAAGCGTGGATCCACGCCTCCTGAGGGTACTGATCGTCGATCCTGGCTAGGGTAAGTGCCCGCCGAGCAAGGCAACCTGTCTGTCTCCTGAGGCAACATGTGGAACGCTGGTGCAGACATGTATGTCTGTTTTGCCCATTGTCCAGGGGTTTTCCTCTTCACCGATGATCAGCGGGAGAGTGTTTAGGGGGAGGACTTCCTTGTATTGTCGAGAGAGCCTCTTGCTCTCATGGACAAAGCTGCTCCGTTTGAGCCCGTTCTTGGTGAGGTTGCTCAGTCTCTGCTTCATGGGGTGGTCGGGTAAGCACTTGAGCTTCCTAGCCTCTACCATAATCTAATATTCTCTCCTCTGGCTGAGAGGCTGGATTGCTGTAATCTTCTCCATTTCTTTGATGGGCGTGGATTTGATTGCACCAGTGATCAGTCAGAGAGCCTGATTTTGCACTCGGTCGAGGGTCTGTAGGTTCGACTTGGCTGAGGTTGACCACGCTGTGGAGCCGTATTCGAGGTGGGGCCTGACTGTTCCCTGGTATACTGTCTTCAGTATCCTCTCGTTCGCTCCCCATGTGGTGCCTGCCAGCTTCCTGAGTATGGCCAGCTGGCGCCTGGCCTTCGTCTCAGCCTGTGCAATGTGTGGTTTCCAGGTCTGACGTCTGTTAAAGGTGACTCCAAGGTAGGTTGCTTCTTAATCCTCTCTCAGAGGAGTGTCACCAAGCCTAACGGTACAAGCTTTCTGCTTTGACGACAGAGTGAAGAGGGTCGTGGAGGATTTCTCCTTGTGGCATGAGACAAAATCGCTGCTGCTTTCCACAACTTTAGTTTTACCCATGGGTATATGAGCTCCTGGCTGGTCCAAGGCCTGATGATAATGGCCTGGACCAACCCAAGACCGTGGTGACAGTGATCTCTCCCCCAGATGGTATGGGGTCTCTCAAGAGACTGGTGGTGGTCGTCCCTCCAGACCTGCCGACAGTCCCTCCTTATCAAAGAAATACGCGGACCTCAGGGGAGCCAGGCTTGTGGGTGGTCACGGATCTCAGCCTGTCTCTGAGTTGTGTTTTCCTAATGATAGAAAATCCTTACTCTGAATTATTCACACCAGGTGTTGCCTTGATAGGCATAACAAAGTCAACCAAATGAATACTGCACCATTGCGATCAGATGTCTTAATTTACAGAAAGTATCAAATTTGTCTCTTGTTTCTAACAATTTAGGCATAGCGCGCGAGAAACACAGGAGGGACTATCAGCGGTCTCATGTCAAGTTCAATTAACAAATGATAAGGGAAGGCCGCTCTGGAACCCTCCCAGACTGATAAGCTACATAGTAGGCTGGTCTCACAACATATATAACATGGCCGTCTGAGACGCAGGATACATGATAGAGGGATAGAGGGAGGAGAGAAAGAAACATGAAATGTCTGGGAGAGCCAGGCTGACAGTGGGCTTGGCTGGCGCCAGTGCTTGGGCCAGGCAAAGGGGGGGGGGGAGGGAGGAGAGAGGGAGAGAGAGAGAGGGAGAGGGAGAGAGAGAGAGGGGGGGGGGGGAAAGAGAGAGAGAGAGAGAGAGAGAGAGAGAGAGAGAGAGAGAGAGAGAGAGAGAGAGAGAGAGAGAGAGAGTCCATGTAAAGACTTCGGGCTTCACTTCACCTGGTCACACGTGACTATCTATTCAGATGATCTCACTGCTGTCGCCTGTACATATGACACGTATTGCTTGAACTTCAAGACTCACTGAGCTGACAGTTGTCAAAGGCATCTACTAAAATCTTTGTCATTGTTGATCATATTCTTCATATACCTTACCAATTGTTGTACATAGATTAGCTGCTGTGTATTTTGTGTCTTAATTATCCATGTTTTCATTTCTTTATGAGCAAGGACAATTTGTAAGATAGGCAGAAATGCCTAAAATTTCATCCTTGATAAAAGAATCAATCTCTCTCTCTCTCTCTCTCTCTCTCTCTCTCTCTCTCTCTCTCTCTCTCTCTCTCTCTCTCTCTCTCTCTCTCTCCCCCCCCTCTCTCTCTCTCTCTCTCTCTCTCTCTCTCTCTCTCTCTCCCCTCGCTCTCTTATACCCCTTCCCCTATACCTCTCTCTCTCTCTCTCTCTCTCTCTCTCTCTCTCTCTCTCTCTCTCTCTCGGTGGGGAAACACCGTGTCAGATCCCTTTAATTGTCCAGTCGGGGTGAGGCAGGGGTCAGTTGAGTCGCCGATAATTTTCTGTCTATATATAACATACGTGGCAGATTACATACGGGACAATGGACGACATGGGGTGCAGTTGCTACCGGGAACGAAAGAACTGTTTTCCCTCATATTTGCCGATGACATTGTGCTTCTGTCCACTACTCCTGTGGGTCTTCAACGCCAACTGGACAATCTGAGTACTGCATCGAGTCGCCTCGGCCTGACTGTCAATAGCGAAAAAACGAAAGTGATGGTTTTTAGGAAAGGAGGCTTTTTAGGTAGAGGAGAAAAATGGAACATAGAGGGTAAGGATCTAGAAGTAGTTAACAGGTACAAATATCTAGGGTTTGTTTTTACCACAAAGCTGTCCCTGTTCACTGCTCTCGAAAGTCAAGTGGTAAGAGCGAAGCAGAAGATTGTGCAGTTGCTAAGAACTATTAGGAACTTACATTCCCAGAGTGTCACTGTATTTTTCCGATTGTTTGATGCCCAGGTGCTACCAGCATTATCGTATGGTTCACAGCTGTGGGGATTGGCCAGAAGACATAACGCAGAAAAAGCGCATATGTTTGCGTGTAAGCGCTTTCTTGGGGTTGATCTGAAATCGCCCAACAGTATGTGCTATGGGGAATTGGGTAGATATCCCTTGTTCATTACCACCACACTTCAGGCTGTAAAATACTGGCTTAAACTATGCAAAATGTCAGACAACAGAATTCCCAAGCAAGCCTACATGATGTTGTTGAATTCTAAAATGCCTAAAGATATGAACTGGGTGAAATCAGTAGAAATGTGTCTATCAAATCTAGGTTTCACGTATATTTGGAACAGCTGTGGCACACTGAATGAGAAGAGTTTTCTGAAGTCTTTAAAACAAAGACTGCAGGACTGCTACCTGCAAGAATGGAACGCAAAGCTGAACACAAGTAACAGATTCGGTTTTTATAGACTTTTTAAATCATCTTTTGAATGTGAGCAATACTTGTCTTATATAAGCATAAAGAAATTCCGCGATGCATATATTCGCTTCCGTTTGGGATGTAATGACCTGAACATAAATTCAAGGTCAAGAAAGGAGAATAACTCCGATATGAATTGTCCATTTTGTGACGAAACTGAGAACGAAGCTCACTTTTTATGTTTTTGCCATGTGTATGACGACATTAGACAAAAATATTTAGCAAGACATTTCATATATGTACATGGTCCAAATTTAAGGCATTTTATGGGTGGAAAGGAGCCGAAGATGACTCGAGATATTTCCATGTTCATTTTTTATGCATTTGAGCGACGTTCACAGAAACTGCAAGAAATGTCACCGGACATTTAAATGATCGGGTACAAAACTAAATCTGTGAAACGTTTTGCACTTGTCTACAGATATTTCACTCCTTTTAAAGAGTTTTATGTACAGGCAAATATTGATATTTTGCTTCCTCTCATCACATAGTGATATCCTAGTGTAATTCTTGTTTCTTGGAAATGTTTTAAATTTGTACATATGTTTATACTCCTGCAATGGTGGGTCGTCGGCCGAAAATAAACAATCAATCAATCAATCAATCTCTCTCTCTCTCTCTCTCTCTCTCTCTCTCTCACACACACACACACACACACACACAAAATATACGGTCACACACGTCTTCTACTATTATGCGCTTCTTATCCTTCAAAGATCGCGGCTATTAGGATTTTCACGTCGCCCGTCCGGAAGTGACGACAATGCGTCTCCGGCCATTGGACCCAGTGTAGACGTTAGCCTGGGGCGGGTTTCAAAATAGGTAGTCGATCTTGGTCGCAAGATCTTGCTTCGCAGTAAGAGCTAGCTAAAAAAGAAACTACCCAACGTGACGAAGTAATGCGCATGCGTAGACGTCACGACAAGAGGTGAACTGGCCACATTTCAATGGCCGACGTGTTGCCGGTTCATTCAGAAAACGCTCTATTTCGAGATACTAGCAACCCATCCAAAGAAAATAGAAGCCATGCACAGCATTAATTTATCAAAGGTGTATGTTGAATGCATTAATAGATCGTGAAACCTCCTACAGTTTACACATCGAATGCAGGTCAACGCATCCACGACGAACTTTTGTCTCGAATCTTAAAAGCTAGGCACCTCTCAAGCTGCCTCGCTCAATCTACGCTCGTCTACGATTGGCTCGATAGCAAGCAAAGAATGAAACTGCCCATTCGGCGAGATCTACGTAGATCTACCGAGATCTTCGCATTTTGAAACCCGCCCCTGGGAACATGCAGCTGACCACTGTTTGCAAATATCAGGTCACGTTTGGGCTGAGACCGTTGAGGTGGACTGGATAAAACGTTCGAAACAGCTGTCTCGAGTGTTGCATTGCTTGATGATGACGACGGCGGCGATGACGACGACGATGATAATGAAAATGACGATTACGACGATGATGCTTGTGATGATGATGATGAACGGAGTGTTACACCCTGTCAACCTTTCTATGTTTTGTAAGGCCGTTGATCACAAAGATCAATAGAGCTGGTTTGAGTTGCAGCAAGTCCATGTTCTTTAGTTATTCGCTTTTTAGGAATCGTGTAAAGAGACGTGGTGGGTCTCTTCTTACCCCCAAACCCACAAGGGGTGTTGATTGCACCCCCCAGGGTGTTGATTGCACCCCCACGGTGTTGATTGCATCCCCCAGGGTGTTGATTGCATCCCCCAGGGTGTTGATTGCATCCCCCAGGGTGTTGATTGCATCCCCCAGGGTGTTGATTGCACCCCCCATACACTGTTTTGAACGTGTCACGTCGGGGACTGGTCGCCAATCTAATACACGTACAAATACGCCCTGTTCTTTTCATGTTTATTGCTTCCGTTGGAGTCCTCCACATTCATGTATGACCAGTTCCTCCCAAACTGAGTGGGTGCGATACTTCTGTCACATCGAGACACAGTAGATTTTACACCGATGGGAGTCACTTTAGGAACCTTGAGATTTTATTCCATTCTGAAAGTTGAACCATCACTGCATGTACTTCGTGAGTGCCAGGTTCCAAATCCACCGAGTAACGGTTGCCTTTGACGTCCACTTGAAGACGTTTAAACTCTGTGTGTGTGTATGCATGTATGTATGTGTGTATGTATGTGTGTATGTATGTGTGTATATATGTATGTGTGTGTATGTGTGTATATGTATGTATGTATGTATGTATGTATGTATGTATGTATGTATGTATGTATGTATGTATGTATGTATGTATGTATGTATGTATGTATGTATGTATGTATGTATGTATGTATGTATGTATGTATGTATGTATGTATGTATGTATGTATGTATGTATGTATGTATGTATGTATGTATGTATGTATGTATGTATGTATGTATGTATGTATGTATGTATGTATGTATGTATGTATGTATGTATGTATGTATGTATGTATGTATGTATGTATGTATGTATGTATGTATGTATGTATGTATGTATGTATGTATGTATGTATGTATGTATGTATGTATGTATGTATGTATGTATGTATGTATGTATGTATGTATGTATGTATGTATGTATGTATGTATGTATGTATGTATGTATGTATGTATGTATGTATGTATGTATGTATGTATGTATGTATGTATGTATGTATGTATGTATGTATGTATGTATGTATGTACATACATACATACATACATACATACATACATACATACATACATACATACATACATACATACATACATACATACATACATACATACATACATACATACATACATACATACATACATACATACATACATACATACATACATACATACATACATACATACATACATACATACATACATACATACATACATACATACATACATACATACATACATACATACATACATACATACATACATACATACATACATACATACATACATACATACATACATACATACATACATACATACATACATACATACATACATACATACATACATACATACATACATACATACATACATACATACATACATACATACATACATACATACATACATACATACATACATACATACATACATACATACATACATACATACATACATACATACATACATACATACATACATACATACATACATACATACATACATACATACATACATATACACACATACACACACATACATATATACATACATACATACACACATACATACATACATACATACATACACACACAGAGTTTAAACGTCTTCAAGTGGACGTCAAAGGCAACCGTTACTCGATGGATTTGGAACCTGACACTCACGAAGTACATGCAGTGATGGTTCAACTTTCAGAATGGAATAAAATTGGAATAAAATCTCAAGGTTCCTAAAGTGACTCCCATCGGTGTAAAATCTACTGTGTCTCGATGTGACAGAAGTATCGCACCCACTCAGTTTGGGAGGAACTGGTCATAAATGAATGTGGAGGACTCCAACGGAAGCAATAAACATGAAAAGAACAGGGCGTATTTGTACGTGTATTAGATTGGCGACCAGTCCCCGACGTGACACGTTCAAAACAGTGTATGGGGGGTGCAATCAACACCCTGGGGGATGCAATCAACACCCTGGGGGATGCAATCAACACCCTGGGGGGTGCAATCAACACCCTGGGGGGTGCAATCAACACCCTGGGGGGTGCAATCAACACCCTGGGGGGTGCAATCAACACCCCTTGTGGGTTTGGGGGTAAGAAGAGACCCACCACGTCTCTTTACACGATTCCTAAAAAGCGAATAACTAAAGAACCTGGACTTGCTGCAACTCAAACCAGCTCTATTGATCTTTGTGATCAACGGCCTTACAAAACATATAAAGGTTGACAGGGTGTAACACTCCGTTCATCATCATCATCACAAGCATCATCGTCGTAATCGTCATTTTCATTATCATCGTCGTCGTCATCGCCGCCGTCGTCATCATCAAGCAATGCAACACTCGAGACAGCTGTTTCGAACGTTTTATCCAGTCCACCTCAACGGTCTCAGCCCAAACGTGACCTGATATTTGCAAACAGTGGTCAGCTGCATGTTCCCAGGGGCGGGTTTCAAAATGCGAAGATCTCGGTAGATCTACGTAGATCTCGCCGAATGGGCAGTTTCATTCTTTGCTTGCTATCGAGCCAATCGTAGACGAGCGTAGATTGAGCGAGGCAGCTTGAGAGGTGCCTAGCTTTTAAGATTCGAGACAAAAGTTCGTCGTGGATGCGTTGACCTGCATTCGATGTGTAAACTGTAGGAGGTTTCACGATCTATTAATGCATTCAACATACACCTTTGATAAATTAATGCTGTGCATGGCTTCTATTTTCTTTGGATGGGTTGCTAGTATCTCGAAATAGAGCGTTTTCTGAATGAACCGGCAACACGTCGGCCATTGAAATGTGGCCAGTTCACCTCTTGTCGTGACGTCTACGCATGCGCATTACTTCGTCACGTTGGGTAGTTTCTTTTTTAGCTAGCTCTTACTGCGAAGCAAGATCTTGCGACCAAGATCGACTACCTATTTTGAAACCCGCCCCAGGCTAACGTCTACACTGGGTCCAATGGCCGGAGACGCATTGTCGTCACTTCCGGACGGGCGACGTGAAAATCCTAATAGCCGCGATCTTTGAAGGATAAGAAGCGCATAATAGTAGAAGACGTGTGTGACCGTATATTTTGTGTGTGTGTGTGTGTGTGTGTGAGAGAGAGAGAGAGAGAGAGAGAGAGAGAGAGATTGATTGATTGATTGATTGTTTATTTTCGGCCGACGACCCACCATTGCAGGAGTATAAACATATGTACAAATTTAAAACATTTCTAAGAAACAAGAATTACACTAGGATATCACTATGTGATGAGAGGAAGCAAAATATCAATATTTGCCTGTACATAAAACTCTTTAAAAGGAGTGAAATATCTGTAGACAAGTGCAAAACGTTTCACAGATTTAGTTTTGTACCCGATCATTTAAATGTCCGGTGACATTTCTTGCAGTTTCTGTGAACGTCGCTCAAATGCATAAAAAATGAACATGGAAATATCTCGAGTCATCTTCGGCTCCTTTCCACCCATAAAATGCCTTAAATTTGGACCATGTACATATATGAAATGTCTTGCTAAATATTTTTGTCTAATGTCGTCATACACATGGCAAAAACATAAAAAGTGAGCTTCGTTCTCAGTTTCGTCACAAAATGGACAATTCATATCGGAGTTATTCTCCTTTCTTGACCTTGAATTTATGTTCAGGTCATTACATCCCAAACGGAAGCGAATATATGCATCGCGGAATTTCTTTATGCTTATATAAGACAAGTATTGCTCACATTCAAAAGATGATTTAAAAGTCTATAAAAACCGAATCTGTTACTTGTGTTCAGCTTTGCGTTCCATTCTTGCAGGTAGCAGTCCTGCAGTCTTTGTTTTAAAGACTTCAGAAAACTCTTCTCATTCAGTGTGCCACAGCTGTTCCAAATATACGTGAAACCTAGATTTGATAGACACATTTCTACTGATTTCACCCAGTTCATATCTTTAGGCATTTTAGAATTCAACAACATCATGTAGGCTTGCTTGGGAATTCTGCTGTCTGACATTTTGCATAGTTTAAGCCAGTATTTTACAGCCTGAAGTGTGGTGGTAATGAACAAGGGATATCTACCCAATTCCCCATAGCACATACTGTTGGGCGATTTCAGATCAACCCCAAGAAAGCGCTTACACGCAAACATATGCGCTTTTTCTGCGTTATGTCTTCTGGCCAATCCCCACAGCTGTGAACCATACGATAATGCTGGTAGCACCTGGGCATCAAACAATCGGAAAAATACAGTGACACTCTGGGAATGTAAGTTCCTAATAGTTCTTAGCAACTGCACAATCTTCTGCTTCGCTCTTACCACTTGACTTTCGAGAGCAGTGAACAGGGACAGCTTTGTGGTAAAAACAAACCCTAGATATTTGTACCTGTTAACTACTTCTAGATCCTTACCCTCTATGTTCCATTTTTCTCCTCTACCTAAAAAGCCTCCTTTCCTAAAAACCATCACTTTCGTTTTTTCGCTATTGACAGTCAGGCCGAGGCGACTCGATGCAGTACTCAGATTGTCCAGTTGGCGTTGAAGACCCACAGGAGTAGTGGACAGAAGCACAATGTCATCGGCAAATATGAGGGAAAACAGTTCTTTCGTTCCCGGTAGCAACTGCACCCCATGTCGTCCATTGTCCCGTATGTAATCTGCCACGTATGTTATATATAGACAGAAAATTATCGGCGACTCAACTGACCCCTGCCTCACCCCGACTGGACAATTAAAGGGATCTGACACGGTGTTTCCCCACCGAGAGAGAGAGAGAGAGAGAGAGAGAGAGAGAGAGAGAGAGAGAGAGAGGTATAGGGGAAGGGGTATAAGAGAGCGAGGGGAGAGAGAGAGAGAGAGAGAGAGAGAGAGAGAGAGAGAGAGGGGGGGAGAGAGAGAGAGAGAGAGAGAGAGAGAGAGAGAGAGAGAGAGAGAGAGAGAGAGAAAGAGAGAGAGAGAGAGAGATTGATTTTTTTATCAAGGATGAAATTTTAGGCATTTCTGCCTATCTTACAAATTGTCCTTGCTCATAAAGAAATGAAAACATGGATAATTAAGACACAAAATACACAGCAGCTAATCTATGTACAACAATTGGTAAGGTATATGAAGAATATGATCAACAATGACAAAGATTTTAGTAGATGCCTTTGACAACTGTCAGCTCAGTGAGTCTTGAAGTTCAAGCAATACTTGTCATATGTACAGGCGACAGCAGTGAGATCACCTGAATAGATAATCACGTGTGACCAGGTGAAGTGAAGCCCGAAGTCTTTACATGGACTCTCTCTCTCTCTCTCTCTCTCTCTCTCTCTCTCTCTCTCTCTCTCTCTCTCTCTCTCTCTCTCTCTCTTTCCCCCCCCCCCTCTCTCTCTCTCCCTCTCCCTCTCTCTCTCTCTTTCTCCCCTCCCTCCCCCCCCCCCTTTACCTGGCCCAAGCACTGGCGCCAGCCAAGCCCACTGTCAGCCTGGCTCTCCCAGACATTGCATGTTTCTTTCTCTCCTCCCTCTATCCCTCTATCATGTATCCTGCGTCTCAGACGGCCATGTTATATATGTTGTAAGACCAGCCTACTATGTAGCTTATCAGTCTGGGAGGGTCCCAGAGTGGCCTTCCCTTATCATTTGTTATTTGAACTTGACATGAGACCGCTGATAGTCCCTCCTGTGTTTCTCGCGTGCTATGCCTAAATTGTTAGAAACAAGAGACAAATTTGATGCTTTCTCTAAATTAAGGCATCTGATTGCAATGGTGCAAATTCATTTGGTTGACTTTGTTATGCATATCAAGGCAACACTTGGTGTGAATAATTCCGAGTAAGGATTTTCTATCATTAGGAAAACACAACTCAGAGACAGGCTGAGATCCGTGACCGCCCACAAGCCTGGCTCCCCTGAGGTCCGCGTATTTCTTTGATAAGGAGGGACTGTCGGCAGGTCTGGAGAGACGACCACCACCAGTCTCTTGAGAGACCCCCATACCATCTGGGGGAGAGATCACTGTCACCAGGGTCTTAGGTTGGTCCAGGCCATTATCATCAGGCCTTGGACCAGCCAGGAGCTCATATACCCATGGATAAAAATAAAGTTGTGGAAAGCAGCAGCGATTTTGTCTCATGCCACAAGGAGAAATCCTCCACGACCCTCTTTACTCTGTCGCCAAAGCAGAAAGCTTGTACCGTTAGGCTTGGTGACACTCCTCTGAGAGAGGATTAAGAAGCAACCTACCTTGGAGTCACCTTTAACAGACGTCAGACCTGGAAACCACACATTGCACAGGCTGAGACGAAGGCCAGGCGCCAGCTGGCCATACTCAGGAAGCTGGCAGGCACCACATGGGGAGCGAACGAGAGGATACTGAAGACAGTATACCAGGGAACAGTCAGGCCCCACCTCGAATACGGCTCCACAGCGTGGTCAACCTCAGCCAAGTCGAACCTACAGACCCTCGACCGAGTGCAAAATCAGGCTCTCTGACTGATCACTGGTGCAATGAAATCCACGCCCATCAAAGAAATGGAGAAGATTACAGCAATCCAGCCTCTCAGCCAGAGGAGAGAATACAAGATTATGGTAGAGGCTGAGAAGCTCAAGTGCTTACCCGACCACCCCATGAAGCAGAGACTGAGCAACCTCACCAAGAACCGGCTCAAACGGAGCAGCTTTGTCCATGAGAGCAAGAGGCTCTCTCGACAATACAAGGAAGTCCTCCCCCAAAACACGCTCCCGCTGATCATTGGGGAAGAGGAAAACCCCTGGACAATGGGCAAAACAGACATACATGTCTGCACCAGCGTTCCACATGTTGCCTCAGGAGACAGACAGGTTGCCTTGCTCGGCGGGCACTTACCCTAGCCATGATCGACGAACAGTACCCACAGGAGGCGTGGATCCACGCTTACACTGATGGATCAGCAACAAACGCCGTATCCAATGGAGGTGCTGGCATCCTGATTCAGTTCCCTGGGGGACATACAGCCACAGCCAGTGTTGCCACAGGCAAGCACTGCACAAACTACAGGGCAGAAGCGGAAGCACTCATGCAGGCGGCCTCCATGGTACAGGATTCTCCAGACCCATGCTACCAAGTAGTCTTCCTCTCAGACGCCCTATCAGTCCTCCAGGCCCTAGAGAAAGGAAAACTCTCCCAGCTGACCAAAGCATTTCAGAGGGTCGGACAAACCAGAAGAGTTGTTCTCCAGTGGATACCAGCCCACTGTGGGATTCCAGGAAACGAAAGGGCAGACGAGCTGGCGAAAGAAGGAGCCCAGGAAGAACAACTTGAAAATAGTGTCAGCTATAGTGAGCGAAAGACCATCATCAAGGCATTGATGAGGCCGAGGACAAACAGAGACGAATACCACTTGATGTCCAGAGAGCAGCAGGTCGTCCTTATCAGGCTGCGCACCGGCCACAACAGGCTCAATGCTCACATGAACCGAAAGTACAGGCTGGCACCATCACCAACATGCGCATGTGGTCTGGAAGACCAAACAGCAGAACACATACTCCAGACCTGTCCCTTACTTGAAGAAGAAAGGAGGGAAGTGTGGCCGTCACCAACTCCCCTGCAGACCAAACTATATGGCAGCCGCGACGAGTTGGAGAAAACGACGACATTCATTACCCATACCGGATTGACAGTATAGCCACTGCGAACGAGAAGAAGAAGTCTCATGCCTGGGCCTTGTACCATCAAGCCTTGCCTCCACCCCCATCACACACGTATGGATGCTTTAAAAGACTTCATGGAAGTATTGTTCCTTAGGTGCAATGGGAGTGTATTCCATACCATAACACCTGGGCCCGTATCCAGAACGGCGATTTATCTTTTTAACACTCGATTTATCCCCTAACCCCGGGTTATCTTGATCGGTTAGATAAGGTACGCTCGTCAGAGGATCCTAGGTTGCGCTTTGCTATATATACTGGTTTCCAGCCAAGGGAGAGCGGAACAGACAGTTCAAATCGTCTGAGTTGAGAGATAAATCGGGGTTAAAATAACACGCCGTTCTGGATACGGGCCCAGAATATGTAATACTGCTTTTGAAAATGTCTACTCTAGATTGTGGTAGAATGAAAGTGTTGCGAGATAGTGAATGGCTTGTTTGGGGTCGAATGAATAGATCAGTAAGATACTTTGGTGCTCGTGAATGAGCAAGCTTGTGCATAAGGATGCATTTATTGAGGACGAGGTGTTTTTGGAAGGGTAGTAAGCCAATATTTTTTATCTTTTCATCCGTAGACAATGTTGAGTCGGAAATGATAAGCTTGGCAGCTCGTCTGTACAGTGATTTAATCTTGTTCAAGTGCACTGCCATAGAGCCATCCCATACAACATATGCAAAATTAATATGGGAATTTATGTGTGCGTGAAAAAACATTGCGCATGCATCGGTGGTGACAAAATGCCTCAGTTTGGAGAGCAGGAAAATGTTCTTAGCAATAGTTTTGCATAAGGAATTGACATGTTGTTCCCAAGTTAGTTGTTCATCAACAATTATGCCTAGCACTCTGTGTTCAGAAACTTGCTCAATGATTTCATTTTCTAGCATAAGGTTGATGGTTAGGGGTTGTCGTTGACGTTTTTGTCTTGTAGTTAGGATCATGCACTTGGTTTTTGATGGGTTTATGACCATTCTATTTGATGAACACCATTTTTGTAAATCATCAAGGGTAACGTTCAGGGTGCATTGGATGGAATTTATGCTTCTGTCGCTTACGCTGATAATGGTGTCATCTGCAAACATAATGCATTTGATACTTTCATTTGATATACTCAATGGTAGATAATTGATATACAAGCTGAAGAGCAATGGACCTAAAATTGAGCCTTGTGGAACCCCTGACTTTACGAATCGTCTCGAGGAATACGACCCGTTGACATAGACACATTGGCTTCTATGCGTCAAGTACGATCGGAAGGAGACTGATGTTGGATTTTTCAAGTACATCGAGAGTTTATCAAGGAGAATTTCGTAGTCAACTAGGTCAAATGCCTTTTTCAGATCCAAGAAAATGGTACCAGACAGTTCGCGGTTGTTTATGGCTGATAGCCAGTCGTTCACCAGGAAGGATTAAGCAGTTTGGCAGGAGTGATGGGAACAAAAGCCGGATTGCAATTGATATTATAAGTCAAATTGGTCAAGATAAGAGAAAAGATGTTTGTAAACGTGTCTTTCTAGTGGTTTGGAGATAAGTGGCAAAATTAAGATGGAACGGTAATCATCGGGTACTGAAGCAGTCTTAGATTTAGGCAGTGGAATGACCTTGGCCTGCTGAAGACGAGACGGGAAGTTACTGTTTCTTATACACAAGTAATAAATGTGTGTCAATGAAGGCCGTGTGGCGGGGAGAGAAATTTTTAGTAAATGAGAACTGATGAGAGAGAGAGAGAGAGAGAGAGAGAGAGAGAGAGGCTGAATGCTGGGCGGTATTCGCGTTATATTCCCTCCACTGGGATGCGTGATGAATGTTTCTGGCAATGCGGAGGCATCTCATGAGAACAAAGGAGAGTTGGAACATTCTAGAAGAAACCTGGTTGTTCCGCTACTCAGTTACTATTTCGGGGAGGTGATTCATGCTGGTTCCTCTGAGATATGCGGGGCGGGGGTTAGAACATAGGAGGGTTGGAACATTCTGGCAAGTTCCTTTACTGTGAACAAAGACTTCACAACATAAACAAATGCTAATCGGAGATGCACCACGATTGGCCTAAATTCGTTTCGCCTAATTTCAGTTCGTTTAATTTCGGTTAGCCTACATGTTGTCATAGGGGGTCGTTTCGCCTAAAATCAAGTTTCGCCTAAGGGAGAGTGTGACCTTGCAACACACACAATCAAATTCCAACACGTTTTAATTTGCAATGTGTTACTTTATTTCTAACATTAATAGCATCATATAAATTGTAATTAAAAGACATGTTAAAACACGCAAAGAAAGATTTCACAACATGTAGCATCCTCAGTTCTTTCTCAAAAATCACATGTATACGGCATACGAGCAAGCGTCGAGGAATGCTAAGAGTGTTGTCTGTCCATTAACTAGATCGCTGTGGATCTTCTGCCCACAGGAATATACACAGTAATTGAATGGCATGTTAAAAAACACACAAAGAAAGATTTCACAACATGTAGCATCCTCAGTTCATTCTCAAAAATCACATGTGTACGGCATACGAGCAAGCGTCGAGGAATGTTAAGAGTGTTGTCTGTCCATTAACTAGATCGCTGTGGATCTTCTCCAGACGTAGATTCTGCCTGCGGATGGCTATCTTCGGGGCTAGCATCCTTAGTTCATTCTCAACATCAGCATTTTCCGTTTGTAATTTTCGAACAATTTTGAAAATGTTCGGATGTGATGCTCCAACTACTGCTTTCAGGGAGCGATGCCAGGACTCCACCGAGTTGTTTGTCCTCATGCTGTTGGTCGACATGCTGTCATGGTGATTCCAAAGTTGACGTGGGAACCGTCCAGTGATATCATCAGCCCAGGTTTCGACAAAATAGTCCGTGAAAGCTACAACAAAAGCGTCATGTGGGTCGGCTGTTGCTTGGAGATCTAACCAAGCTTCATCGAATTTGTCCAATGGAGCGAAAGTGAGGGCAGCCAATCGTCGAATGTATTATATGATCGCACCACCCAACGCCTGAACCTTACGCCACAAGGCTTGGCCGAAGTGAAACAGGCAACCCACCATCCTGTTGTCCGGATATGCCTCTCAGGTGGTACGTAAAATCGCTTGTTCAAAGTCCGTTTGGATTTTCGCTGGGGAAAAGTTTAGTCCAAGAGCTGCTGCTCTGGCTTTGATTACATGAAACAGTCGGCTGTATGTTGCTTGGCGTTTATCGGGAAGAAAAGCAAACATCATCGGGAAAACTTTTCCATGGGCTGCGACGTGAATAGTGAACAACTTATGAAACAGCCTTGGACATGTGTAGAATGTCCCGTCCATGAAGACACAGTCAGATTCGCATGCCCGTTTCATAGTATTGTCGGTGGCAAAAAGTAGGATCTTGTCGTCGGTGCCATCATTGGCCTGCAGGAAAGGACGCCCATCACGTGTCTGTGTGCAGTCCTCAGGAAGAAGAACCTCAGCCCGTGATTTCGGCAGTGGAGGTTCATTCCTCTTTAAAGTCCGTCTCAGTGAACTCCTGCAGTTTTCAAAACTTGGTACGCATGCAGCCAATTCGTCTGCATCTTCAGGTTCGGCGGCAAGAGCAGAATCCAATGTTTCCTTGTAGGTTCGCTTTATCGATTTCGTCGTTTCGTTAGTAACCGCGTTTTTCATCGTTTGAACGAGTCGAAGGGCTTTGATTTCACCTGGCAATAGTGGTCCATGCTCTGTATGCTCCGTCGGCTTCTGAAATATAAATCACAATACCAAATTATTTAAAACTCTTTTGTGCCTGAGAGAGAGAGAGAGAGATAGAGAGAGAGAGAAAGAGAGAGAGAGAGAGAGAGAGAGAGAGAGAGAGAGAGAAAGAGAGAGAGAGAGAGAGAGGAGAGAGAGAGAGAGAGAGAGAGAGAGAGAGAGAGAGAGGGAGAGAGCGAGCTTACTTTCAACAAAGTTTCTTGTTGACGAGTCGTACACGTTGACCGGCAGCCGACGACAACACATTTCCAATACATCATATCCCCAGATGAACCATTCGATCTGAACTTATAGTTATCCATAAGTAAACTTTTTCCATTGCGTTTTGTAGGCAGAAATTCAATTGTACTTTCCCGATTTCCTCTGTCCACACCAGCCATTTTGTAAGGTTTCCTTAAAGAAAATGTAGCTGCCACAGCTGTCACAGTAAACTATTTCTGACAATACATGAAACAACAGAATTTGAATTCTACTGCAAATTTTCTCATCTGAGCTGAACTCCCCACGATTTCTTTTATTTCATACCTGAAGTGAGTTGAATACTCATCAACGCAATAGTGTTCATATAATTCTTATCAAACAATTTTCATAAAATCGGACATGAGCAGATTTCCCCTCGCAGGAAAAAAAATGCAAGAATTGATATTTAGACTAGGATAAATTCTCGAAAAGAGGCCTAAATAAAAAGAGGTAGGCATTTGTGGGTAATTAATGGCAACAGGTTGATTCTTATGGATTTGGGTGTGCTGAATTCATTTCTGCCTGTTGCCAAAGTCAAAAATGCCTATATTCGTTACTATTCAACGGTTTCCAAGATGGCCGCCATGATATCAAGAGACTACTAATTCTCAAACAAATGCTTATATCTTTGGTGTTTTTAGAGATACAGTGTTAATTTTTGGCTAGTTGGTAGATGACCGATAGGCAATGGTTGCCTTGTCAGAGTATTTGACCTTGACCTTAAGTCAAGGTCACATGAGACTTGACAATATTGACTTGTACTGTTTTGTCATGTGTGCATTTTAAGTTGTCTTTTGGCAGTAAACTACTGCGAACTAATCACTAAAAATAAGTGATATTACCCAGTAGGTATTCAGCATTAAAATGAATATACATTGATCATCATTCTGACAAAGGTCAAGGTCATTTTGACCCCATATTTCAGATGTGTTTAAACTTGGACGCCATCAAGATTTGCAGTGGCTCATCTGTTGTACACACTGGACATCTGATTCAACAATTACATTTCAGCAGGGGTTCAGATCAATGGTGCACAATCAACTAGGTCAAAGGTCAAGGTCAAGGTCAAAGTCAAAGGTCACTATTTGGACCATTTATTCTCAAAAACGGGGCCTAAAATAGAGATAGGCCAAAGGGTCACGGTCAGTTCACCACTCGTTAAGACACTCCTCGTGCATTTCCCGGCATTTGCACGCTGCTGTGCATGGTAGCTTCGCCTTTCTGCATCTGCACCTTCCACTGCTGCACTGCTTCTGGCAGGTGCAGAAGATGATGTCTAGGCACGCGTCTGGAACAGACGGAAGGGTTTTCAGGACGGGGAGGAAGACGCCATCCTTCAGTTGCCAGCCCATGCTTTCAATCGGCGGCAGGTTCGGCTTCTTCTCATGAGCTTGTTGCCAGACTGAGGCCTGATAATGAGCTCTCTTGATGTGGAAGCTCAGAGCATCACTGGATGGGGGCAGATTTTCTGGGGCGGTGGCTTTCCGGAACATGATGGTTCTGGCACCATCTGCAGTCTCACAGTTTGAGATGTACAGCTTGCAAACGAACTGCTCTGCTTCTTTTGACGTGTCGTCTGTCAGCTGCCCTTTCCCCAAATTTGCCAGCAGCTGGTGATGTTGCTGAAACACTTTCCACCCAGATACCTTGCCTTGGCCAGACAGGAAAGATGTGGAATCCGAGCCAGTGATGGCGTGGAATCCTATCAAGTTCTGGAGCTTTGCCTTCTCCATGTCAGGTCTCTTGGCAATATTGTGAACTGGGATGTACTGTCTACGCTTTGCTGTGCCAGTTTTCATCCACACTTTCTTGCACTTCATTTTGTCAAAATGTGCAAGAATCAATACAGCTACATCTGTGTCTTGTGAAGAAACAACCAGGCTGGTTGCATCGCTGTTCACACAATGCAGAACAACACGTGTATCACCCTCTTCGTGACTGGCCTCTAGCGGAGTCGTGTCCACGTCTGGCTTGGATGACTCAACTTGAGTTGGATCACTGAAACCACCGGAAACCACAACAGTTTTGTCATCTGGTGCCTGCAGGATGAGTTGCCGAGACAGAAATTTGGCCAGATCAGCTTTGTTCTCAGGGTGAGACATGAAGTTGTCCCATTTGGCTGGCAGGGGTGTGTCCTTAGACTCTATCAGTTTCCTGATGGGCTGAGCTCCTTTGCTCCGCTTCTTTCTTGTTCCACCTTTGATTGACAGCTGATCATACCGATCAAAGACGATGTCGATGCGTTTAAAGGCATGTCCTTGGGCAAGGAGAGACTTGACGAATGTGTCAGCAAGATCACCAAATGTAGCTGCACCTTGTGGCTTTCCAAGTGCACAAACATGTGCTTGCCCATCAACGACAAGTGTTGCCTTGTCTCCAAGCTCATGTGCTTCAATGCCTGGAGGACAGTTTACACCACTTGTGAGGATTTTAAGCAAGCTTGCTTTTGATCCTGACCTTAAACTGCCATCAGTTTCAGCAAGTGAAGGGGGTACTGGCATCAGCTCATGCTTCATGATCACAGAAAGATCAACACTGCGCCCTGCTTCATAGGCCGTGATCAACCGCTGAAGAATCTTTCTGTCAGCTTTGACCGTCTTTTGTTTCCCACTCTTTGCATCCTTCTGCTTCACCTCGTACAGACTGGCAAATGTCAGAGGCTTGTTCTTCGGCAGAGCATCGCGGAATTTCACTTTCCTCTCTTCACAGGGCACAAGTCTCTCCCGAACAAATGTTTTCACCTGTTCTTGTCCTTTTTCACGTGCTGTCAACAGGTTTTCTTCGATGTTCTTGGTTGTAAGATCCTTCGATGCAATGTTCTGCAGATCTTCAGGCACATCCAGAGAAAAAACCTTGAAGCGTTTAAGGTTGTCAAACAACTTTTCTTCATCAGTTTTGTCTTGTCTTTTTCTGGCCTTGTTGCATTCGTTGTGAATGCTCTTCTCGTCAACCTCTGCTCCAAAGACTGCTCTTGTTTCTCCTGCAATGTGAGATCGGAGATTGAACGAGAGGGCCCAACGGTTCAGAGCAGACGGTGTCTTTGTGATGCCCACAATCCCTCCACATGACTTTCCAATCCCGTTCAGCCATTCTTGACTTTGATCTGGGTCCACCTGGTTGAACTTGCTCTGGCTCCTCTTCACAACAAAGTGCCCAGCTTCAAATTCCTTCTTCACTTCTTCGGGGAGCTGATTCATTTCACTGACGTAGACTGTGCCCCATCGAGCATAGTTGGTATGATCATATCTCATGAAGTAGGGGAGCATTGCCGTGAAAGCTTGAAGATGCAGATTCCAGTCGCCATCTCTACTGGCGCGTGTGAACTGGAGGAGAATTTCTACCATCTTCAGGTACTCCCACCAGAACTGGAAGTTTGGATTGGCCCGCGAAGCAGCAAACGAGTCCACAAGGTCTGTGAAGCGTTTGTTGGCAAGAAGATGTACAAGTGCTGCTGTGTCATCACGAACCATCTCGTCTTCAATCTCTTGTGCGAGCTCATCATCACTGCCGTGGACGTACTGCAGCAACTGTGGTAGGAGTATTCTCCACAAGGCTTGCCAGGTCAACTTATGAGTTCGCATCCCTCTGACATAGGACTTGCCTGCCAGCACCTGTTCAGCTGTTTTCGGGCCAAGGACATTGCTCTCGACCCACAGATCCAGAAGACCAGAGCACTCCATGTGACGCCCGATGGCTTTGAGGAAGTTGAGGGACGTATGGAGACCACCGAGCCTCACTACCAGCAGATTCTGATATTCAGCTTTAGCCCATTTGAGCTCCATGATCTTGCAGTACAGCGCCTCGTCAACCGTCAGCACAACATACTGTTGCCCAAGTTGGTTAGCAACATGTTTGCATCTCAGGATTACAGTGTTCAGTGTGTCCAGTTCATGTGCAGGTGCCTGAATAATAGGCATAAAGCCGATGCTGGTTACTTCTGGGTTCTGTTCACTTGTTTCCTGGTTGAATCCAGTCCATGTCAACTCACAGTCCTTTGCGTTGGTCCGCTTGAGGATGAAAGCCATGTCCTTTGCACCTGCTGTGGTGGCAGCCTCACTATTGCTGGTTGGTTCAAACCACTCCAACTTCACGTCAGCATTACAGTTTGGCTGTCTCTGTCCCTCAGTGACCCCAGCTTCCCTGATTTCATTCATAGCTTCAGGCACTTTCAAGGACGCATTTTTTGAAGGTTGAATGGTTTTCATCCCCATATCAGCGTCCGGGCCTCTTTGCCAGGCAGCCACTTGCGTAGCATGGAAGGTTTCCTTGCCATCAAACCGAAAATCTGCAATGTCTATATTGTCACACGTGAAGTGAGTGAATCTTCCAGGGACAAAGTTCGGTGGAACCACTGCTCCAGTCTTGTGGTCCATGGTCTGAAGTGTGTTTTCTGCCAAGGCAGTGTCAACCTGTTTCACAGCGTGGTAACTGGCTACATGACCAGCATTATGGAACAGGTTCAGCAAATCTCTGGAGCGAGTGGCCTGGTGTAGGGTGCTTGCTAGACCCAGGTGTTTAGGGGTTAGGTGTGTCCCACCAGTAACGTTGTACACCAGATCTTGAGCAATACTCAGAATCCTTGTCTGAGATTTCCATTCCTTGGTTATTCCTTCAGCTTCTGACTCTGGGTTATCCTCAGTCTCACCCAGCAGTAATTCCTGACCACCAAATATCAGCCGTAGAAACATGAAGACACTTTCAGGAACACAAGCAATGGCTTCGTCTTCACTGACAACGAAACCTTCGTATTTTGGGTGAGCCAAAATGTCAGACCGTAGTCTCAGCGCCACATGTACCAGTTCTAAAAAATCATTAGCTTGGTGTCTGTACATTTGAGAAGGCTCAGTGTCTCTCTTCAATAGTTTGGAAATTGGGACGTTTTCAAACTTCACAGGAACAAGCACCGTTTTTCTTTCAGGGAGAGTGATGTACTCATAACTGTTCTTGATTCTTTCCTGTAGTTTGATCTTGAAAGTTGTCCGCCTGCTGACATAAGAAGCAGGTATTTCAGTGCCTGCTATCCGAGCTAACTCGCAGTATCGCTCCCATACTTCTGACAAATCAAGTACTTCCGCCTTTTTGGCTGCTCCTTCGAGTTCAGAAGCCAACCACTCCATGGGAACGTCAGTCTCCTCTGCTTCTGTGTGTTTTTTTGCTCTCGAAGTGTTCCTTTGAAATGCCATGTAACACAAGTGGTGATACTTTCCTTCAGCTGCGATAAGGTCACTAACTCCAGCAAACCGAATGTGTGTCATCTGATCATATTTTGCTGCTTCCAAGATTTTTTCGCTCACTTGAAATGTTGTGACACTGAAAAGTCTATCATTGTTTGTTGTAGTTTGGCAGAACATACATTGGTCCCATCTTATAGACTTTGTTGAGCTTCTGAGCACTGGCGGCTTTACTGGCACATGATCATCATCATCACCATCATCATCATCATCATGGCTTGATTCTCTGGGCAGAGAAGTTGACGCCTGCAGTCTTGATATTTTTGTCTTGCTGGTGAAAGTAGCAAAACATGTCCTGTGCCATTGAACAAGCTGACGGTCTTCAGATGATAATACCTTCAACAGGTCGTCAATCAATGATCTATGCTTATTATCGTTTAGCTTTGTTCTGGCCGACGATGCTTCTTGGACGGAACAAACCCCTATGTCTGTACTTGCACTCAATCTTTCTTTCCTTTTTTCTTGGCAAAATACACACTCGTTTAGATCTAGCGATCTTTTCCTTTTGAGATTGTATGCTGGCTCCATGTCTGGGACATTTGTGCATATCACCTGAAAAATGTAGCCAGGTTTGACTTAGATCTCAATCATATTTTGTTATTTCTAAAATCATAAAATGTCCTCCAAATGCTCACAAATCTAAGGAATAACTATAATAGTAAACATCTATGAGAATATAAGCAGTGGTGACATTTACTGCTGATAGTTTACAACAGGAGCGCGAAAGATCTATTGTTCGTCTTTAGATCTAAACTAGCACTAACCTATGGTGCATTTGAATCTAAACTTTGCAAGCTGCTTGGATAAATTATAATTACTGAGCTAACATTTATTACTTTTACATCACAAAACAGCAACAACTTACCTTGATGGCATTATATCAGTCAGATTCCAAGCAGGTCAAGTGCGCGGCTTCCATCTTGGCTGATGATGTGGGAGAAGGGGAGTAACTCTCAACATAAACGAGATTAATGGGGATCAGTAGCTGACACAACTAAAGGTTTATGAAAATGTAGAGCCAAACCAGCTGTATGTACTGAAATGTTCAGTTATTATTGGAAACATGCAATGTAGTACCACTACTATTCCGTGCCAATGTTACGCCCCCTCTTTTTTTTTTTTTAACCTTTCTTGTGGTTTACCTGGCTCACTAGAACATCACTAGTAATCAAATATCAACCAGCAGAGATGATTAAAAAGCATAACTTATGTTTAGGTCAAAGGTCAAAGGCACTCTAATATTCCTATCGTATTTTCTGTGTGCATGAACTTTAGCAGTCACCAGTGACCTTGACCTTTGACCAAGGTCACCAAAAATACTTGAACAACTTTCTTGCATCAAGGTTTAATAAACTGCCAAAAATTGTAACTGTAGCTCAAAGGAGACAAGAGAAAAAAATATTTGTAAGAAAAACATGTTTTTTTCTTGTCGGTGTCGGCCATCTTGGAAACCGTTGAATAGTAACGAACATAGGCATTTTTGACTTTGGCAACAGGCAGAAATGGATTCAGCACACCCAAATCTATAAGAAACAACCTGTTGCCATTAATTACCCACAAATGCCCGAGGGTGTTAGATTTTCTGAAATCTGTCCTAGTCTAATTCGAGAGTAATGAAACATTAGGCGATATTCGTGCAGAAAAAACGAAGGGCGATATTCGAGAGTAATGAAACATTAGGCGAAACGCAACATTAGGCGGAACGACCATTATCATTAGGCGAAACGAGCAAAATTGACGTTAGGTGCAGTGGCGGCGGTTAAGCCTAAATTTGATGGATTAGGCGAAACGAATTTAGGCCAATCGGCGTGTATCACTAATCGGCGGGGAGTGTCCCGACGCTGTAGCTGGCAGACGTGCACAATCGAAGTGTGATGTTTAACCAACCTGTCGGCGGCAGGAGTCACAGCTACATTCTTCTATCAGCAGAGGCTAAGAGCGACCGCATTCGCTTAGCCGATAGCGGTTTCAAATTCAGCACCGTTTGTCGAGACAGGAAGGCGATTACAAGTCAAGGCCAAATTACCTCATACTAACTGCGGGGATTAGATTCTTCATTCTCGCCAAGTGAGGCAGACGAAACTGTCTATTCATTCCAGAAGTAAAGACCTTTATCGGATTTCTTAAGAACGTTACATCAAACATAAAATCACTCTTTGATCAGAATGCATACTTTGCTACGATCAGTGATCAACAGCTCACCAGCTCCTGTGCGCGATATGGCATGACGCCTATTGTGCATAAACAAGGCAGCGCATCACTACAGCTAAAGGCGAGTACGGTCGCGTATAGGCACTGCTGATTGAAGAACTTAGCTGCAACTCCAGTCGTCGTCAGGCTTCCTAAAATTCATCACATTTCGACTGTGCACATCTGACAGCTGTGGCGACTGACACTCCCCGGCCTCCATCAGCGTCTTTGTTTACTATTCTTTTCGGGTCTTTGTATGAATAAGAAAAGTAAAACTTCTCCATTATCATTATTTTCAATGAATTTTAGTTGCAATCAAACTATCGTAATGGTTTGATGCCATTTTTATTATCATTGACCGCGATCTCTATTCCTCAAAAAAGAACGGACACGTACTCTACTACACTACACAGTCCAGTTGTTATCCTTCAAAGACGGAGGGTCTCACGTAGCTGCTATTTTTACATTAACTCAACTCCAGTGAACCCGTCTCCGGCCATCTCAGGTCTGCAGCACATTCCCTGCCTGCATTTAAACGGAGCTTGAAGTGTTAAAGTCCTACTATTTTCGATCCTATTATGGTGATTGTGCCACGACTGGAGAGTGGGGTACCACGGGGGGGGGGGGGGGGGGGGGGGGGGTGGAAGGACCATACATTTGTGAAGCTTCCGAAGTAGATAGACTTTTGTCAATGGCCGTATACGAATCCACACTGTTGTTGTTGATGATGTTGTTGCTGCTGTATTATCATTGACTGTCTTAAGGCCTTCGCACACAAAGCAACGAAAAGTCTTGCCACGTTGCCTGCGCGGTTGCCTGACACCGTGGCAGGCAATGCTAGAGACATGCTAGTCCACTAGAGACTTCGCCTGCCGGCGAAAGAGTCAAGGACACGGGTTCACAGAATGTGCTGGAGACTGACATTCTATTTGTGGAAGCGTAATAATTCCAGCGCTTGCACTCAGAGACATCTAAGCATCTCCCCCCCTCCCCCCACTCCCCCCCCCCCCCCCCCCCTGCTTGCCCTAGCAGACAAATGACTGAAATCTATCATCTAAACAACAGCGAAACTTCGAGTGACGATGAAGATAGCACCTCCTCATCCAACGATGATGTTGCAGCTGCTGCAGCAATACTAAGAATTGCCGAACAGCGAAAAAAGAGGAACGTTGGATCAGAGATTTTTTGTCGGATAGGAGGCAGAGAGTCAGAATTAATGGTGTACTATCAGATTGGTCAGCTGTGAAAAGCGGGGTACCTCAGGGAAGCATACTCGGTCCGATTCTCTTTGTGATGTTCATTAACGACCTTCCCGATGCAGTGGAAAGTATGTGCTCCATGTATGCGGACGATACCAAACTGTACAGATCTGTAGAAAAGGAGGAAAATGGCGTAAAGTTGCAAACAGATCTAGATGCTCTGGTGGACTGGGCGGACAGGTGGCAAATGCGCTTCAATGCGGACAAGTGTAAGGTGCTACACCTAGGTAAAAACAATTCTAAAAGAAAATATGAAATGAGAAAACATGGCAGTCAAGAAAGGGTGACGCTTGAAGAGACTAGAGTGGAGAGGGACCTGGGAGTGCAGATAGATAGTGAGCTGAAGTTCTCCCAACACATTGAAACGCAGGTTAACAAAGCAAATAGACTATTGGGTCTCATCCGGCGATCATACGAACACTTGGACTGTGAATCCATGAGGCTACTGTTCATAGCACTAGTACGACCGCACCTAGAGTTTGGAAATGTAGTATGGGCACCCTATCTGGAAAGAGACAAAAAACTCGTTGAGAGAGTACAGAGGAGGGCCACAAAAATAATTCCGGGATTGAAGGATCTCACATATGAACAAAGACTTGTCAAGATGAGGCTCCCTAGTCTGTGCTACAGAAGAACTAGAGGTGACCTGATAGAAGTGTACAAGTATACGCACGGCATGTATCAGATTGGAGAGAATCTGTTTTCCTGCGATGACAATAGTGTCACAAGAGGTCACGCCTACAAGCTCAAGAAAAACCGATGCAATATGGCTTTACGACAGCATTTCTTCACCCAGCGAGTTATCAACATGTGGAACAGCCTCCCAAACAGCGTAGTTGAGGCACCGAGCCTGAACTCGTTCAAGAACAGAGTGGACAAGCATCTACAAGGATATATGTTCAAGCTGGAGGAACCACTGGCGCAGATGATGCACAGCAATTAGGCCTTTTTTTCTCTCTAATTTTTTCTTTATCCATAAGAACAATAAAAATACAGCCAGAGAACTACCAGAATCGGCGATAGGCCCTGGACGCCTAAGCAAGCCGAAGAATTCTATTCTATTCTATTCTATTTGAACGTGTTGGTCTCGTCCATGGTCGACAAAGAGCTCCAAAACGAGGATCCAAATGCAACGAGAACTTTCCTTCACATGTCCCAGGAACATTTTCAAGAATTGTTGCAGCGGCTGTTGATGTTATAAAGGATTTCCCGGCTTTGATACAACTGCCGAGCTGTTTCTGTGTCAGTCAGAGTGGTAGACGCCCATGTTGAACACGTTTCCGCAGGAAACGTTGACGTCATACGCAGGCGCTATGTGATAAGTGGATTCACAGAGCGTGGCCCACTACTGTCTCCGAAATTAGAACAGATTCTACGGCGAGCATGCAATTCAGTTGCCGGTGGCTTGGAAAGTTGCTTGGAATGCCAAATTCTTTCAACCGACATCGCACACGAAGTAATGCATGGGAAGCAATCGAGTTAAATGAGTGGAATTGCCTCGTGTGCGAAGGCCTTTAGCCTCAGGGTCAGCCTCAGACAACGACCTCTGCCGCTGCAGTCAAGGCCATCGGTGGCAATGCGCTGATGGATGCACTCCCACAGACTGGCAGAGACACGTACACAAGTGCCTGTCTGTTGCTGCTGCGAGTCTGGAACTGAATGCAAAGAACGCCGTCCTTGCTTCTATCACAGCAGGCCCATTTCATGGCCGAAGTAATTTGATCAGTTGATGTATAGACTCTGGAGATGTGAACAAACGTTCAGACGATTGATGTACTTTCCAGGGCCCCTAGACCACTGCTTTGAGAGAGAGAGAGAGAGAGAGAGAGAGAGAGAGAGAGAGAGAGAGAGAGAGAGTCAGACACACACACAGACAGACAGACAGACACACAGACAGACAGAGACACAGACACATAGACAGACACACAGACAGACACAGACAGACAGAGACACAGACTCACAGACAGACAGAGACACAGACACACAGACAGACAGTCAAGATGGACAGACATACACACACACGCACGCATGTATACACACGCGCGCGCGCGCGCACACACACACGCACACACACACACACACTCACAGACATACGTACATACAGGCACACTGACAGAGCCGCAGACAGACTCACTGACACAGACAGACACTCAGACTGGCACACAGACAGAAAACGAGACTTAAGTGGAACAACTCCATTACACAAGACAATGCAAAAATCAAACATCTAGATTTGACCTGAAACGAAAACACCACGGGATCAATATCCTACCATCTGCTCACAAGAAGTAGAAAGGGTTAAAGGGGAATGACTTGGTCACGTGGTTGACACACAGTAAGCACGTCTGCTTCTTTCTTCCTGTTGAACTGGTATTAAACAAAAACTCAATTCTCAAGAAGAAGAAGAAAAAAAACGAACTTTTACTAAGAACAAGTTTGGATCACGCGGTAAGTCGGCAACGTTACGACGGAGAAAAACATTTTTTGTTAGTCAAGTGCTTTTATGGTAGGTTTAATTCCCTCCTTAGGAAATTAGCGCGCTTGCCCTTACTGTGCCATGAACCCACCAGTCACCCTTAGAGTCACGCAGCGTAGTAGGGTTACTGCTTCAAGTAGTCCAACTTCGGGAAAGGCACGCTCATTGCGGATTTCCAATCGATTCTGTGGACGGCAGACAAAGATCACCTGCAGCCAACACTAAAAGTAAGCGAGTCTCACACACAATGAAGTACACAAAATTCACGTGAAATATTCGCGAGCAGGCCCGATGAGATAATTTAGGCTGATAATAAAACATTCATGTTGGGATTTACGCGTTGAGGTTCGTTAACCTTCCCAGATGCACTCCTACTCGGCGAGCTTACCATTCCTCAATTACATCCGTCTTCTCTGCCTGTCCGTCCATCCTAGACCCACCTCCCACCTCCGCCACCCCGCCACTCGCCATCCCCATCGCAAACTGCCCTCCACTCTTTAGCCTCTAATTGGTCTGCAAAAAGACGCTTCGACAGTTATGTAACGTTGTTTTTTTAAGGGGGGAGGGGGGCGGGGCGTGGGTTAAAAAAAAATTCCTGTCGATCTACTTGGCCTAAATTGGGATTTCACAAGCTCAGCTCCTGTTCTTACGGGCTTGACTAAACCAACGCTCCATCCCCATGGTGATCGACCGTTTTAGTTGATCCCGCCTCACAACGACTGTATGCCTACCAAGAAAGTAACTGCATGTGTACAGCTATGAGAAAGAGTGCCGTGTTGGTTCTGTGGCATTAGCCCTACAACAAATACATTGAGCGTGTAGGATGAAGCTATACTGGCACAGAATACACCGCAATTTTTGTACTTCTACCTCAGTTTAAATTCATTGAGAAAACCCTCGAGGAACTTGAGTTTCAGGCAATACATTTTCCAACATGTAAAACATTAGCCCCATCAACCTTCTGGAATGGTAGAGTCAACAAATGGAGCAGGAATTCCTAGTTGCACAATCTGGAATCTCCCCCAAATATCTGCAGAGTCGCGGACGGGTCTGTAGAGGATCGACTGACTTTCGAAAAGGATGTAAGTGGTGGGAGGTGTTTGCAGTCTGGAACCCTAATGGAAAAACGATGTCTTCACTTTGTTTGCACATCTGCTTCCATTTCTCTAAATAGTTCAACGAAAAGAGGGCTGCTACTGATCATTCTAGTCCACTAGAGACTTCGCCTACCGGCTGACTCGGGTTCACAGAATGCCACTGACCAGATGTCGAGAGATGATGATGATGATGAAGGAGCATCGGCTTCGGTTTGACAGGAAAAGGAGAGGCAACCAGAAGACAAGTAGTATGAACTAGCAAGGCGGCTTTGGAAGTGGTTCCTCGGAAAAGCTTTGTAACATTCTTAATGTTGATATTGCTCTTCCGGAAGGTATGATGGAGTTGAGGTTCCTCAGGCGCGTAAGAAAGATTTCTTTGTCCAAGGTGGCACATTGAGGGACTTGTGAGAGAAAATGTTAAAAACAGCAAGAGCAGGAAGTGCAGCAGCAGAAAAAAGAAAGAAAAAAAGGGTGGTGTTGGGGTGGGGGTTGGGATGGGGAGGAGAGACGGATGGTAATTGGAAGAGAAGCACAAATAAATGGAGAAAGTAGATTTATTAGCGATGAGCAACAATTAGAACGGAAGAAGGAGAGAGAGAGGAGGACGAAAGATAAGGGTGAAGAAAATGAGAGATAGAGATAGAGAGAGAGAGAGACAGACAGACAGACAGACAGACAGAGAGAGAGAGAGAGAGACAGAGAGACAGACAGACAGAGAGGGGGGGGGGGCTGGAGGAAGGAGGGTATGATAAGAGGAGAAAGAGAACGGAGAGAGAGAGTGTGGGTGTAGAAAGACATGGACGATGGACATGGGCAAAGGAGGTGGGGAAAGGTGAAGCAAGAGCAGAAATAGACAGTTAGATAATGGAAGCAATACAAAAGAGTGTGAAGAGAGAGAGAGAGAGAGAGAGAGAGAGAGAGAGAGAGAGAGAGAGAGAGAGAGAGAGAGAGAGAGAATTTAATGTCTAGGCCTGGGGCCCATTATCAAGTGTGACTACAATACAGGGCTCCGTGGCCTAGTAGTTAGTGCGTTAGACCTGCAGTCGCTGGCGGCTTGTGGGTGCGGCGTTCGAAGCTGCGCAGATTCTAAACTTACATCCTTGAGCAAGGTGCTTTTCTCACATTGCATCTCCCTACCAAGGAGTAAAACAAGTACCTGTGAGGGCTGACCTGCAAAATTGGGAAAGCTATCTTTTGCGCAGGAAGTTGAGATGATGTTAGAGTGATAAAAATAGGTGTCCGATGACTAGGGGGTAAATGTGTGAAGTATGAGCACCCATTAATGGGTAGAAAAGTCGCAATATAAAAAGAGCACCTTTACCTTCATTTTTACCTTTACAATGCCTTGTTAGCTCGTGGTAGAATTCTTTCCAGGTGACTAAAGTAACGATAAGACGAGAGCCGAGTAGGGTTTCCAAGGTCTATGGATAAGCAATCCTAACCTAGTCAAAAGACATTTCCGGTCTTTTTATAAAGTGATCGCTATCGTCGTACGCAACGTCGAATCAGTCGGTTCTTGTAATAAATCGGTTTCAAAAATCAGAATCTGTTTGCTTTTGTCCAGTTTTGACACCAACTCCAGCCTGATTACATCGAGTACTGAAAATATTACCGGAAACGCCCCTGGGATTGCTTTGGGTTGCATTTTGATAACCATAGTCAGGAAAATCCGCCTATGTTTAAAAGCTCTTAATTAATGAGTTCTGATTATGAAATATATATATTTCTGTAAATCGAATAAAAGTGTTTCATCTCTTCTTTTTCATGCATATAAAGATAAGTAGCGATCCTCTTATCACACTGGTATGATAGTATGATAATATTATTATATGATGGACAAATAGATGGACGAAAGAGGCATAGTGTACTTGTCCCGCAAGTCGTACAGAGCTGGGCACTACAAGAGAAAATGTCTTTCATTCTATTCGTTATATCCGCAGTTGGGACACTAGGTGTCAAATACATTTTGACAATACCTCATCTTATGAATGTACAGATCGCTGATTCCATCTGAATCTGATCATGTTATCTTTTTTTAAATAAAATAAAACTCCAGGGCCCGTATTCACAACGGCGATTTATCTTTTTAACACTCGATTTATCCCCTAGCCCCGCGTTATCTTGATCGGTTAGATAAGGTACGCTCGTCAGAGGATCCTAGGTTGCGCTTTGCTATATATACTGGTTTCCAGCCAAGGGAGAGCGGAACAGGCAGTTGGAATCGTCTGAGTTTAGAGATAAATCGGAGTTAAAATAAATCGCCGATAAATCGCCGTTGTGAATACGGGCCCTGGACTGAATGATACCTTTCTGCTCAAAAAGTAATCTTGAAATCTGTGTATGCAGTGCAGTGCGGGTTCGTGTTTATCTTTTGTCACCACTGTTGTGAAAACTCTTCTATGAGACGTTCTTTCAATACTTACAAAACATCAGTAGTTATAGAGTTGGCGTTACAAGCCATGACCCTCCAGTAAAACACCATTTTCTTGTTCCAGATTACCACTACATGTTGGTGGGACCCACTGGCCAGGGAAAAACTAATGTCCTGGTGAACTTGCTACTGAAATACTTCAATGCAGACCAGATTGTCATTCACACCATGAATCCCCAACAAGAGAAATATCAACTGCTGTAAGATTTCTTTGGTTGTGTTCATGAGTTCGACCCAGCCAAGCCCAAGAAAAGTACAAAAGCTCTCCTTGAACAAATGAAAGAGCTGTCTTGTGGTAACTCAGAATTGTGTGACTTGTTCACGAATTGCTTTATAAGGCTCCTAGAGAATGACAGACTTAGCAGTACCTTTACATTGTGTGAATATGTTGAGCCAGTTGAAAACCTTGATGACTCTGATCAAAAAGTAGTCATATTTGATGATGTACAAATTGACTCTAAAACATGAACACTGTTAAGGAGTACTTTTCTCTAAGCAGAAACAAAAACTGTAATTGTTTGTATCTGTGCCAGTCCTGCTATGACGTTCCAAAATACATTCGAAGAAACACTAAGTGTTTTGTGTTGTTTAGTGGGCTGGACAATAAGGCTGTGAGGTGTATAGCTCAAGACCACAGTGCTTGTTCAAGTGTATCATGCAGCCACAGCAGAACCTTATTCATTCATGGTTTTGGACAAAACAGCAAGACTACCTCCAGAAATGTATAGAAAAGGGTTTGATTGCTTTTACAACAAAATCAACTGATTTTACAACAAAATTCAGTCATTAAAGTTATCTTGAAACAATATATACTGTAAATTATTTCAATGAGGTTTGAACATATACAAACGGTGAATAAGCGAAATGAGCTAATCAAGAAATACTTAAAAGCACGAGAGGCAAACAAAGAACAAGTGATTACAACAAAAGTTGCTAAGGAAGAGTTCCAAAGAGATGTGGTACAGCCTTTCACTAAACCCATTGTAGAAGCAGTTCAAGTGCATCTACAGTCTATGCTTTCTCTTGCAGATTTACCACCTATTCTGCCTTTGCCTCCACCTGAAGGTCTGAATATTGACCTGGATGCAGATATTGATCCTAATGTGTTGGAAAATTACAATCTCCCACAACTTTCTTCCACATTATCGGCTACATCAGAAGATACTCTTTTGGATAGCTTAAAGCTTTTAAACAACAGATCTTTGAATTTTATTTAAAAAACTGGGAAGACAAAAAGGAGGAAAAAAGAAAAAATCTCGGCAAGAAAAGGAAGAGATTCAGTATGACCTCACTAATCTACAAACATATAGAAGAAGAATTCAGGGTCTCATTAAAGAGTATGCAGTCATTAAAAAGCCAGAGCGTAAACCTAAGTCTTTTTCAAAGGAAATGTTTGGAACTGGTCTGCCAAGACATCCATACAAGTTAACAAAAGACTTCATGTTTGGAAATCTTATGATTGACCCAACAGAGCTATCTCAAATGAAGTTAGTTGCATTTAAAGATGGTAAAAAGGTACTTAGCAAAACAGTTGACTATGATTTCATGGAACTGCTTCATAAAAGGTTTAACTCTAAAAAGCAGTACAGCCCAGCAGCCCTTACAACCTTTAAAAAGTTGGTTGAGCTGTCTGGTTTGCCCATAAACCAAAGATCCTTAAAATTTACAAAAGTTGTTAAGGGTTGTACACCAGAGGACTTAGCAAATAGACTGACTGTATTGACTGGAAGTGTAGAAGCAGGAAACAAATCCAAGCATGTTACTAATGATATAGTAGATATCCTCACAAAGCTGTTAAACAGTAACATTATCAGCAAAGAGGAATATAAAACCATTTACGAAAAATACACAAATATATAAGCCAATATTTTATTTGTATGAAATATACATGGAAGAAAAGGTTGTTTTGAGCAGTGCTGCAGCACCTATAGGACATTCTCATTAACGTACCCTGCAGGAGTTATCCTCGGCGCTCTCTGTCGAAAAACAACGCGATAGGTACAACCACCTAGTTCCGGTTGCATTCTCGTAGAGTCTGCACTGAATACTAGATCGCTCAAAATACATGTATGTGGGGGTGGAAAACAGTACTGTGTCATGTAAAGCTCGAATGAGTAGCAGCCGATAACTGTTTAGTTCTGGCTTGAATTGACAATTTCGTTTCCCTGGTCTGGCGAGGACCAAAAATTCACAATCATCGAGTGGATGAGTGATCAACTTGTACCGCACTCTGCATAATCATGGATCCAATATGATGTAATGTCCATGGCGTAATGTAGGCCTATAACTTGTAAGATCGGGTCGATGATGACAAGAAAATGGCATTAAAACACACAAAAAGTTTCATTACAACTAAAATCACCAATTATATTAATAACTGACCATTTTTACACTTACAGCTAGTACTGAAACCTTACAACGCAAACAAAACACACCTGCCGGGACGGGAGTGTCCCGGTCTAGCACGAGTGATCGTTTCGCTATCTGATCCGACATGATATTCCTCCAGCAAACAAGCAACTACTGCAACTTCATGAAGTTATTGAAATCTCAAAGTGTGATGTCAGACATCGATTGACCGAGTTCGACTGCAGCTGCCAGTTGCATTCTCGAACATTTCGTCTGCACTGAATACTAGATCGCTTAAAGTATGTGGGGGTGGAAAACAGTATACTGTGTCATTTGCCATAGCCATCGTGGAAAATTATTGATGGAAAAGTTGTCAAGCTACATGGCATTCCAGCAAACAAGCAACTACTGCAACTTCATGAAGTTATTGAAATCTCAAAGTGTGATGTCAGACATCGATTGACTGAGTTCGACTGCAGTTGCCGAATCAAACGTAAGCGCTGCTCCCAAGGCCAAGCTCGTTTAAGTTGCTTGTGATCGTTTCACTATCTGATCCGACAATAATTACTAAACATTGATATCAAAAGCATTATTCAAAATTTTTGGCGGGTGGTCTACCCCGCACAACTAAAATCTACAGCTAATATCATCTCCACAAGCCAAACTACGTGAAGTTATACATTACGCCGAGTGCGGTACAAGTTGATCACTCATTGACTGGATGATAGTGAATTTTCGGTCCTCGCCAGACCAGGGAAACGAAATTGTCAATTCAAGTCAGAACTAAACAGTTATCTGCTGCTACTCATTCGAGCTTTACAGGAAACATTATATCACACTAGCTCGGTCGTCTGCTGGCGTAGTGACTACGGTTCGATCGTGTTCGTCTGCTAGCCAGCTAGGTACGTACAGTGAGGTTTGTTTACTTATCTTCTGTGTGTTTTGTGCAGAAAGTATACGTTAAAACAGTATAATATTACTATTTTCAATTAGTTTTTAATCTAATTTATCTTTTTGCATGCTTTAGTGTCATCCTTTTGCCACGATCTAGCGATCATCCCATCAGCTTCTATTTGTACCACTCTACCAGAACTAGTGGAAGTAAAGGAACAAAACACGGGCTGAATTTCCGTTTCAGAAGTGAGAATGTCCTATAGGTTGTGCCTATGACTTTACCATTGACTTGAAGGTAGACCCCTCTAAACAGTATGAAATTGCATTAGAAAAGGCTTTTATCCCAAACACCTGGTATAATGTAAGCCATCATAACAACCAATTTGATTACATTGTCTGTCCTGCTATTTACAAATCCTTTAGAATACCTTGTGGTAAGTACACAATACCTGAAATAAACCACACAATAAAGGAAAAAATTAAGAATAATGGAGACAATCCAGATAACATAGAAATAACCTTAGTTAACCAAAGAGTTAAAGTGGTTGTTCATTGTGGTTATGCAGTGGTGTTTGAACATCATGAAAGTGTGGGAAACTTTCTTGGCTTTAAAATGCAAAGAATCTATGACCATGCTTATGGTAAAAAACTTCCTGACCCATTGGTAAAAATTCATTCTTCTAATGGGGGAGTCATTCACTCATTTGTACCTTCATTCAGCTCATTTGAAAAACTAGTAGAATCAAGCCCCTCATTTGTAAGATACATACCTCTTCAAACAGACCAAATAAGGCTGTGGTTAACTAATGAATTTGATAAACCACTTATGCTGTGGAATGATGTTTTTTATGTATTCAGAATCAGAGAATCATTATGTTTATAAAATGTATAAAGATGTTTGAAACGATTCTATTTGTACTAAG
>JAWQFJ010011507.1:0-2500 GCA_034096865.1 Theodoxus fluviatilis
CATTCACATTGCGCGTTATCAGATTTATTCGAATGTCCAGTCGGCGTAAAGCAAGGCGCAACTAAGAGCGCGGCACTATTTTCACTGTACATCTCGAAAGTGGCTGATTATGTACGCGAACACGGAAAACATGGGATACAGATGTTACCTAGTGGGCCAGAGATCTACTCCCTTCTGTTTGCTGATGACATAGTGCTCTTGTCAACCACTCCATCCGGACTACAGTGCCAAATTGACAATCTACAGGACGTGTCCAGAGCACTTGGCTTAGCAACAAACATAGACAAAACCAAGGTAATGGTTTTTCGGCGAGGAGGTCATCTGGCTAGAGGTGAAAGGTGGAGGCTCAGCAGTAGAGCACTGGAGGTGGTTAATTCTTACAAATATTTGGGATTTGTCTTCACCACAAGGCTGTTCATTAATACAGCTCTCGAAAGTCAGGCTGTCAAAGCTAAGAAGAAAACTATACACTTATTGAAAACTATGTGGCGTATTCGTAGCCTGAACACATATATATTCTTTAAACTATTCGATGCTCAGATACTACCGTCCTTACTTTACGGTTCAGAACTCTGGGGGTTCAAAAGCCATGATAGTGTAGAAAAAGCACATATGTTTGCCATTAAGCGATTCCTGAACGTAGACGCAAGATCTCCCAACACTATGGTATATGGAGAGACAGGGAGACACTCTTTATTTATACATGCTGCCATTAGAACTGTAAAATACTGGTTAAGATTATGCAAGATGTCAGTAGACAGGATAGCAAAGCAAGCATATCTCATGATGACTTCTGCAACATGCAGACAAAAATGGTCAAATCATGTGAAGGAGCTTCTGTCGAAAACTGGCTTAGCATATATTTGGGTAAATGGTGGCACTGCAAGTGAGAAGGTCTTCCTGAAAACTCTTCGACAAAGACTAAGAGATTGCTTCTACCAGGATTGGTTTTCCACGTTGAACAGTAGCGAACGATTCCTGATGTATAGGAAATACAAAAGTAGCTAGACTAGAATGTGAACGTTATTTGAATGATATCACTATCAAAAAGTTCTGAGATGTCTTCATTAGATTCAGATTAGGACTGTGTGACTTAAAAATAAATAAGCGATATCGGGCAGATGATAATTTTAATAACCATTGTCCATTATGTAATAATGAAGTAGAAAATGAAGAACATTTCATGTTCCATTGCAATAACTACAATGATCTTCGAAAGAAATATATTTTTTAAAAACACACAAATGGGAGTACATATATAAAGCTGGAAACTCTTCTCAATAGTAACGATACCACAAAAACGAGAGATGTTGCAATGTATACATTCTATGCTCTCAAACTACGAAGCCAAAAAGGTTTAGGAAATTTTAGACTTGGCAAATATGCAACACTAAATTTCTGCTTCATGTCTGTATAGAACATTGTCTAAAAGTTGTGTACATATATTTGTGTAGATATTACCTGGATAGATAATGTGTATACAAGCACTAATTCAATATAGCACAAACAAAAGCAAAAAACCTTAACAATTTTGGTCCCTGTTCGATATGCAGTATAATCGCTTGTATAACATGTGTCAGCCTGCTAATGTATATTGCTACCCTTTTAACACGTGTTTATTGAACCATTACTCATGCAACTTTTATTCTTTTGATGGGTGGTCGGCCGAAATAAAGTGAAGTCTGAAGAAGTCTCTCTACTTTACTCTACTCTACTCTAATGTTTAAGTCCTCCCAAAATGGGTCGATGGGATATCCTTAGGAATTTTAAGATTTTTATGCTATCGCAATGCACACTTGAATGCCCTTGAAAATGATAACAAAATTATTATGATGTGTGCAGTGGTTGTTGAGTTACGACAATTTGAGTAGATATGTGCGATTAAGTGAGCGCCATTCGAGAAAGCGGCTGTTCAAGTTTGAGCTACATTTGAATTCACACGCACACACACACACGCACACACACACACACACACACACACACACACACACACACACACACACACGCACCACTCACACACACACACACACACACACACACACACACACACACACGCACGCACACACACACACACACACACACACACACACACACACGCACACACACACACACACGCACACACACGCACACACTCGCACACACACGCACACACACACACACACACACACACACACACACACACACACACACACACACACACACACACACACACACGCACACACACACACACACACACACACACACACACACACACACACACGCACACACACACACACACACACACACACACACACACACACACACACGCACACACACACACACACACACGCACACACACGCACACACACACACACACACACACACACACACACACACACACACACGCACACACACGCACACACACGCACACACACACACACACACACACACACACACACACACGCACACACACACACACACCGTATTCTACTAATCAAGCTACATCAATGAAATTCGGTTT
>JAWQFJ010011509.1:0-7500 GCA_034096865.1 Theodoxus fluviatilis
CCGTGTTTGCCCTTCTGTGGCGAGATCACCTCCTTCCCCCTTTGGCTTAAGTTGTTTACTTCTTTTACTTATGATGGCTTCGCCGGCCGTAAATGATAGCAAAATATCATGGCTCCACCAGCCGTAGCTTAGTCGAAAGTTTCCATGTCCGTGTTCACGGAAAAGTGTTTTCCATCGGTTGGAAGGAAGAACGCTACTGGAGACTTGTCTTATATGGGGGTCCTGCGATTGGCTGGAAAATGACCGAGTTCACTCGCGTCTGTGCAAAAAGTATAAATATGCGTACAAACCAGCGCCAGAGCCGGCGACTAACATCAAGACCTAACGCCGCCCCGAGGATTGCGTCACTCCGCGCCAGAAGTTGCGTCATTCCTCGCCACTCCAGAAGAGATGCCGATGGTTGCGTCACTCTCTGAGCCAAGATATTACGTCATCCTTCCTCTCTGCACTCCACGTTGAGAGGAGATACCAAGCTTGCAATGCCCGTGTCCATCTCCAAGTGAAGACACGCTTGCGATGCCCGAAGCCGTCCGTACAGAACTAAGACTGACGACTGAGAGAAAAGGCAGAAGCCTCTTTGAAAGAATACAGATTGGTTTGCTATGGTTGTACTTGTAATGGAATATAATTGCTTCCCCTTCCCCCCTTCTCTTCTCTTCGGTGCATCAAGAACCTCTGCGACGAAGATTCCCAAAGGCAGGGGCCCTCCTGACGTCTGAGCGGTTGAACCACGATTGACACGCAGCTCGTTCAAGAGCAGCAGCCGAGACAAGAGTGAAGGACTGTCAGATAAGTTACTTTTGATTGGCTGGTGGGCCATTCGTTCTCTTACATGTTCATGATTATGATTATGCGAATTGTTGTTTCTGCTTGATTTATCCCTCGCGTTAACGTTGATTCATTCCTCCATCACCCTGGCATGGTAATTAAAACTTTTTGACAAATTGGCCTATGACCTCACCGTCTTTCTGTCTCGTGTTTGTTCATTGATAGAATGACTGTGTGAGAGAGTGTCACAAGTGGATCGAGTGATTTCCCCTAGACCTTTGACCTTTCAGTAAAACGAGCTGGTCCGGCTTGCGACACCTTCCTATAATCCCTCTTTAGCAACCTCTTCGACTATGTAAGAAAAAAGGATGTAAGAAAAAAGGATCGGGGAGCATTTGCAGCCTTGTTTCACGCCTGAAGCACATTCAAAATAATCAGTGTAGCCACCACAGTATTTTAGACAGATTTGCACTGTACTGTACATGGACTGTAAAATTCTGAGCATTTTGCCATTTACGCCATTGCGTTGTAAAATTGCACAGAGTACTTCTCTGTTGACACTGTCAAAGGCTCTTCGAAAATCAATAAACTCAGCATAGTTTTTTCTTTTTTTCAGGATATCTTTCAGTCATACAATGTAGAATAAAAATGTTGTCCCATGTGCTGTACCATCCTCGAAAACCTGCTTGCTCCTCTCCAATCAGGCCGTTCTTGTCTGTCCATTCTTGTAATCTATAATTCATCATATGCACAAAAACTTTGCTCAGTGCTCTAGTCAAGGATATACCTCTGTAGTTGCGTGGATCGTTTATATTTCCCTTTTTATGGATCGGTACAATAGCTGACTGCTGCCACTGAGTGGGTAAGACGCCTTTATCAAACATTGCATTAAACAACGTGTGAAAGTAGGGTATCAGGACATTGGCGGCGTGTTTTAACATTTCCGGCAGTACTCGGTCTGCCCCGGCTGCTTATCGAAGCTTCAGACAGTCAATGGCTGATTTTATTTCATCTACCGTTATCTCGAAATTCAGCTCAGCCTCCCCAATTGTATGCATTACTTCGCAGTCTTGTCTAGCTGTATCTATGTCTGGATCATTTGTGTCCTGTAAAATTTTCTTAAAGTAACTCCACCATTCTCCTTTGGAGATACTAGACGATGCTGGAGTTTTAAAACTTAAACTCTTCACCTGTTTCCAGAATATTTGCGGGTTCTTCGTGCATTTAGACAGTGCCAGCGCTTTGGAGCTTTGATAATCTGATTATTTCGATTTAACAAAAACCTTGTAGTTTTTTCGACTTGCAAAATACCGAGCTTTGACTTCTTTATGCTGTGTTCTTATAAAGATACGATAAAAACCTCCGTGTTTTCCTTCTGTACTCATAACACTCTGTCTCAAACCAAAGTAACTTCCTTGGTACATTTTAACGATATAAAATGGTCTTTTCCATACACTGACCTGCTTCCAAACAAGATTTGGTTATTTCCCCACACCATTGTCAATATCAAAACTCTGTAAGTGAGCGTGTGCTAACATTGTGCCTTCTACCCGTTCCCTTAAAGTGTTTCTATAATGATCAGATAATTCATCGTTCCATACAAATTTGTTTTCATACACATGCACACTATCGTTTCGCATCGATGAAACAATGCCCGTAAGTACCATTTCCAGACATGCAAGGGAGGACAATACTGAATATGTAATGTTCACATTACTACAGAAATGCAAAATATTTGTAGATACAATGAAAGAATCAATAACACTCTTATCGTTCGGAACCAAAAATGTAAATTCACCTGAGTTTGGTGCACCTATACATCCAACCAAATTCGTTTACAACTTTGTCCCGTGATGTTAGCGTTTCCGCTACCACTTCCGAACGGACATCATATGTTCTCCACTCCATTGTGTTATGACATCCTGTGTACCATTCAAATCTCCACACAAGATGATGCTACAATGATTATACTCAGTGCAAAGTTCAGCCATGCAGTTCTCCAAGACAGCAACTCCATCTGCTTCATCTGCGCAATTGTAGTATGGCGACTCAGCAGGTGGGACGTAAACTCAAAACATAAGGGTATCACTGCTTGTTGCCAACAGAGCTTTGTCTACCTTAAAAATGACTATATTGTCATGGGCACACGGTATACGCTCCAAAAAACAATCCTAACTCTTTCCTAACAAGACAAAGAGCGCCACCGGATCTTCTTCCCTGTTTTGACAATTTTTTGCTGGTGACTGAAACAGGTCATAGTTAGGAAATAAACTATCGTCCGGTGTGTATTCTATAAAGGTTTCAGTGAGACAAACAAATGAAAACGACTCAACATAACTGAAAAATTCTGGAAAAATCAAGTTTGATACAAAACCTTCAACATTCCAACACAAAAGCTTGAAGTCGTAAAGGTCATTCTCACCATATCTACAGCTTCCTCTCCAATCGTCCATTGCCACGTACGTGTGTTGCGAGTCGTGACCGCTGGAGGGGTCCGGACCACGGCCATGCCGTCAAGACCTTGCCTCTGAGGGGCGGGGATCCCTGTAGCCCCTCCTGCTGTCTGAGGTCTGGCTACGAGTCCTCGGTCCAGCTGTTCCTCCGCTGTTATGTTGCCCGTTTTCTCTCGTCCAGTCGTCTCTTCTAAACCTGTCCTGTTGTGTCTCGTAGCGGCGGTCGTCTCTTCATGTTCCGTCATGCTGTCTCTCAGAGCGGCGTTCTTCCATATATATATATATATATATATATATATATATATATATATATATATATATATATATATAGAGAGAGAGAGAGAGAGAGAGAGAGAGAGAGAGAGAGAGAGAGAGAGAGAGAGAGAGTACCCTTGCCTGTTTACGTCCAAAACTGCGTGTCTGTATGTGTTTATGCGCGCGCGAGTGCCTCTGTGTATAGGCCTATGATAGTGCGTTTGCATCTGCACGTGTATGTCTGAGTCTCCGTGTTTGTGCAAGCATGTTACAGGTAGTCCAGTCCCAAATGCTTTTCAGTGTCAATAGCAAAGCTAAGTTTAAATAAACCCAGATTTCTCCGTCCCAGGGATAGAACCACGGCACTGCGCCTCGCACATCGTCCAACCCCAAAGCATGCTCGCCCATCTCCGCCTGTCAAAAAGACATGGTTTCAACAAGCGAGTAGAGGCTGAGGGGCTGACCGTGTACTCATGCAAGACGGGAGAGCTTTGGTTTAAACGTCTATGACGGGCCAAAGCAAAAAGACAAAAAATATTTACAGGAACTTCCCAACCCTTCAAATTTGTTTAAAGCTAAGTTTGGTCACATTCTGTCGTGAGTCATCTACTGCTGTTCCAATAGACACGCTGTTTGAGGTCCTTCGTGGATCGTTCCTACACGGCCGCCATTTCACGACAAAGTCCGCTCTTTAAATGAGCAATTATCTCAAGCTCACTTTCTTCCACGTCAGCGCTCTCTTCCTTGGAGCCTAGGGCAACCACCCAGAACTTTGGGGAAGTCTGCCGTTAGAAACAAAAGACAATACCCCATCAGCGTAATTATTAAATCAATTTTCAACCTCATTTCGTGCCCAAGCTGAATCAAGGGGTTTTCGTGACATCTTCCAACAAGCCAACCTATTTATACTCACGTGAATGGGGAATCGTGAGCTATACAGTTTCCATCGACGCTATTTCCATTTTCCAAAGTGAACAAACAAGATGACGCTGTAACCTCGTGACAGCAAAACGGAAGTCACATTGAAGCAGGACTGAAAGCCAAGAACGTCGATCATGAAAAAGCAAACGATGGAGTAAAAACCGCGAGACTCTTGTGTGTCTTTGATTTTTATTTTGGGAATTGTCATTACGGGTCGATGTCACGTTTACGAAACATGTGACCGAAAGAGTTCGCTATAAAAGGGTTTCGTGACTGGATCCGAATAAACATAAAAAAGAGTCAAAAGATAAATAGCACAGCTGTTCGAGCAATTAAGTACTGCATGAAATGACGTCACAAGTGAACCTCAGAATATTATGTAAATGTCCAATTAGCAGAAAAGAACCGGTCGTTGATGAATAAGCATAATTTCTGTAGCGTAACTAAACCAATACTTTTATCCCCACATTTGAATGGAAGAACACAATGATCGCAGCAGATTGATGGTGATGTGGATGATAGATAAAAAGATTAATGAATTGATAGAGGAATGTATGGATGATCAGATGCAGAGACTGATGGTTGAAAGTACCAGTGAATGGAAGGATGATTACTTAAGGCGTGCACTCTCACCTTCGTGTGTAACTCTGCATATGCATCAATCACCCAACGAATGAATCATTAGTTTCAACACGAAGATCAACACTTCTCTGTATTGAAATATGTAACTCGCATGGAAGTATCAGAATTCCCCAACAACAGAGGCCCGTCTTCCTGTTCAGTGCTTTGTTGACATTCGAAGAATATTCTAAACTACTGACACATCGTGTCTTTAGTGACATAGCTTGAGAGCAGTGCTGGTCAGTGACAAACGTTATGGATACATCCACTCTTGTTCTCACTACTGGCGGTGTTCGGCTCTACCTCATCACAGATACTAGTGAAAACCAGAGTAGTCCAGTTCGAGAGTGCGCTTGACAGGGTCTGGCAATCTCCGTGTGGTGACACAGCCAGGTGGACCAGCCCTACCCTTGACAGTGAAGAGCTCTCAAAAATCTTCTCCATTGAGCACCCGATTTCTCAGCGCCACAAAACGTCTCTCTCTCGGTGAGTGCTAGCACTCGAACGTCTGGTGCTCATAAATTTGGCTTGTTGTTGAACCACTGAAAACTGGCAGGTGAGGCGCATGTAAGAGTTCGTTGGTCCCCTCAGTTACCCTTCCTGTGTTACCATAGTGGTAGTTCACGAATTGTGAAATATCACGACTTAGATTTTCATGCAATGACCAGGGTATCGGTTACCTTTATGCAACACACAAATGAATATTTTCGTCGAAACACAGCATGCAACAGTCATCCGACGTGCAAGCTCAAAAAAAGAAGGAAAGAATTTATATGTTCATATTAATAATGAGAGCACACGGCGCATTCGCCACTGTACGAACACTATGTGAAGTTGACTACTGTTCGACCAGTTCTACCACTTTCTTAACACACTATGTGCATAGACACAAATACATGCTCACGGAAACGTGGATAAAAACACGGCCGGATAGACACACACTCAGGAATACAGAACATGACATATTTGCAAGCGAAGACACGTGGACGTGGAGATTATTTGGTGGTGCGTTTGCCACGATCTGCAGATGTCAATTCTTTACGTGTGCTGTCACAGTCCTCGTGTCACCTGTGACATGGGGACTGCTCATTCTGAACTATATTCACTAGTCTCAGCCACGCTGAATGGGGGACTGCTCTGCGGGCACCGGCACCTCTCTGCTTTCAAGCCTGTACCTCGTCTACAGGGCACCACGATGAAGAGCCGAGTGCTTTGAAATCAATCTGCGCAGGCGTCTTCGTCACAGCTGCCCCTTGGTGGGGGGGGGGGGGGGGGGAGGGGGGGGGGCTGTCAGGCCCATTGAATTGGTTTGAATCCATTCTCGCTTTGGATCAAACATTTCGCAGTTACTCTATGTTTTTGTCCCTTTGGCAGCAGAGTTAAGTGAGTCGAGAACGTAAGAGGTAGCGAGCCAGGAGCGTCACGATATTTGGTTCCAAGCCGGGTGTGACCACCGGAGATGGACGACCAATAGCAGCATTCCAACAGGGACGCGGGGCCGGGGGCGGTGGTGGGGGATTCAGGGAAGGGAGCAGCCTCACCTTTTGACCTGAAGTGACCACGCACTCGAGCATGAGGAGAGCTAATCTCTTTGAGTCCGTGCACGAGTTGCCTTCTCTGTACCGATGGCACACAGCCCTAGTACTGCCTGCACTAGTGTGTGCGTGGTTGTATCACGCCTGCCTGAAATATTCAGCTCCATCAAGAGCAATGATAATGAGAGTTGTTTATGTAGGGCATTCTTTCGCAAAGAAAGAACTGCTTCAGATTTCCATCATGTCGGGTCGACCCATCCTTACGTTTGTAGCGACTTTGTCGAAATATTATATCGCCAGCACGAAAAGCTCTGCTTCTTTGTTCCACAATAGACATATTGCATAGTTCATTGGCATGCACGACAGTAGAATTGTAATGTCTCTTCAAAATAGTTTTAGCTCTAAACACAGCGATTGCTAGTCTGCAGAGGAGCAGGCAACATTGGCAAGAGAAAGGATTTCCTGGCTGTTTGTCCAGAATACCATTTCCCAGGTCGGATCTACCACGCACGAGCATGACTTTTGGAATTGGTCCGTGGTTCCGGGTTCCCCCATTATCCCAACCCACCCATACCCCCACCCACATCCCCCCATTACCACACTCACCCCCCAAACCCCAACTCTCCATTCCCCATCCCCATATTCCTACCCCACCCCCATATCCCCACCTCCATACCCCCACCTCCATACCCCCACCTCCATACCCCCACCTCCATACCCCCACCTCCATACTCCCACCTCCATACCCCCACCTCCATACCCCCACCTCCATACCCCCACCTCCATACCCCCACCCCATTTTCCCATCGCCAGTTTCTCCCATCCCCCCACCCCCCTGGCTGGTGGTCCTGCAACGTCCTGAGGAAGATCGATGCAAACGTCACGTAACTGTCACGCTGCAATGTTCGCCCTCTCTTGTTCAACTCCGTAATGAAGGAGTGCTTTGA
>JAWQFJ010011510.1:0-7500 GCA_034096865.1 Theodoxus fluviatilis
ATGTAACCTTCACAGGTACGCACTCAAAAAATGTGTCTATCCTCTGTTTTCCCTTTCTGTCTTTGCTGCACTGTATTGAGTATCACAAGTAGGATTAGAAAATATGTAACTGTCAGATAAGGTAAACCTTCATATGAAGTAGACAAATGAGTGCTTGAATAGTCAATACCCACGTGACTCCAAACCCAGTGAACTTCTAACATTAGGTAGGGATGTCATGAAATAGAGAGTTTTGCTTAAGTTTATTCTAATATCACTATATTGCCCATCATCAAGAATTCAAATCCCTGTAATTCACGACTTTAGGTCGTGGAGGTGTGATGAATGGAGAGATTTTGTGGAAGTTAGTGATAGAAAAGTATATGAGACAGCCAGCTCTCAAAACCTAGCTTTTAGAGAAACCAGTCAGCAGTATAGGAATTTTGTCAGGGGGGATTTCGAAACGGACAAGACAGGAGAGTCGACACGTTTCTACTGCGTATGAGCCTGTGCCAAAAATAGGAGTTCTGGTCAGTGTGGGGAACAAAAGGCCCAGTCTCGTGATTGGACGGCCTCGTAGATGCAGGAGCGCTTGGTCAACAAACTCGTGACCATAAGCAGACTAAAGGAACCCCACTAGTCACACAGGCGTCAACATGACCGGGTATCTCGTGAGGAGGGCAAGATGGTCGTCTGGCGCGCGATGGGTACAACCACGCGGCACTGCGTGCACTAAGGAAAAAACCCCTCCCCGACACTCTCTCCTTCTCTCTCCTTCCTGCAATCACCACTCCGGCCACACCGCCCGCCGCACTGCACCGTGCGACGGGACAGCGCTGGAGGTCAAACCCGAGGCCGACGGAATGCGAATCCGCCGCCCAGACGAGAGTTCTATCTGAGCGATCAGGCAGCCATGCCTCGATACCACGACCCCCCGCCTGCCCACGGTCAAGCCTAACAATCGCTCCGCCCTTCCACGCCATATCGCCATCGACCGAGTGGGACAATCTGACCACGCCATAAGCACGACGACCTACTCCACGGTTCCCTCGGAGAGGGAGACAGAAAGATGGAACCTCCCGTTCCACCAGCCTCACGCTCAACGAGCCTGACCCGGCTCTAAAACACCCAATTAATGGCCCACCGTTTCTTCACCCTGTCAGAAAGACACTTCATTCAACGGCGGTCAGCAGAGACTGACTCAATCAGATAAGTTGTATCACAAAAGCTGGCTGGCTAAACCTTACATTTCGATACCTTAAATTAGTTACATTAAGAATTATCATTTCACCTGCATTATTAAAAGTCATCTTTAAAGTTCAATCCACACTTTCTCCTCTGTACGGTCTTGTTCACTTGCATGGCATGGAATGACTGAAAGAATGGTATGGAACGGAAAGAAAAACCCATAGGAGAATTCTCTCTTGAAATGGGAGATAAAGAGCCCGTTCGTAACAACCAACTCACGATCATTCGCCTATCACCACTCTCAATACTCTCAGAGCGCGAACACCGCTTATCACCCTGGGGCAGAACTCATCCTCCCGCTCACCCTCCACCTCAATCCTTTATACAGTCTTTTGGACTAGCTAACTTCACCTCAAATGTACCAGCAAAAATAGATGTAGATCTAGAGACAGAGGGACAGATGTAGATGCTTGAGACGGAGACACATGCGATCTAGAGACTAGAGACAGACTGATAGATGACTAGAGTCTAGAGACACGATGTAGGTACTAGACGAAGAGACACGATGTGTAGATCTAGCGACAGAGACAGATGTAGATCTAGAGACAGAGACAGATGTAGATCTAGCGACAGAGACACATGTAGATCTAGAGACAGAGACAGATGTAGATCTACAGACAGATACGTACAGATGGAGACAAATGTAGATCTAGAGGCAGAGACACATGTAGATATAGAGACAGAGACAGATGTAGATCTAGAGACAGAGACAGATGTAGATCTAGCGACAGAGACAGATGTAGATCTAGAGACAGAGACAGATGTAGATCTAGAGACAAAGACAGATGTAGATCTAGAGACAGAGACAGTTGTAGATCTAGAGACAGAGACAGATGTAGATCTAGAGACAGAGACAGATGTACATCTAGAGACAGAGACACATGTAGATATAGAGACAGAGACAGATATAGATCTACAGACAGATACGTACAGATGGAGACAGATGTAGATATAGAGGCAGAGACACATGTAGATATAGAGACAGAGACAGATGTAGATCTAGAGACAGAGACAGATGTAGATCTAGCGACAGAGACAGATGTAGATCTAGAGACAGAGACAGATGTAGATCTAGAGACAAAGACAAATGTAGATCTAGAGACAGAGACAGATGTTCATCTAGAGACAGAGACAGATGTAGATCTACAGACAGATACGTACAGATGGAGACAGATATAAATCTAGAGACAGAGACATTGTTACGGGGATTTCAATAAACGTGGATAAAAACGGTCCAGGGTAAATACAAGGTTTTTAATCAATCAATATAAATCATAACTTCCCATAATCAGAGGTGGAAAAGAAAAGACAATTAAATAAAAGTGGAATCACTGATAAAATGTTAATAGAGAATTATAAACACAAGTAAAATTATGGTCAACCTGCTCACATAAAACTAATAAAACGTAGGTCAGCCCTTGACATAACAGAAATAATTCGATCAACCTTTCATCTCTCTCTCTGTCTCTCTCTGTCTGTTCTCTCCCTCACTGGGTAGACATGGCCTCCTAGCCGACCGTCCGTTTCTCTCTTGTGTGCTTCTCTCTTCTCTTCGTCTGCTTCTCTCTCTCTCTCCGCTGTTCTCTGCTGTGTGGGGACCGATCTCTCTTCTCTGTCTTCTTGCGCTCTCTTATATCTCTATCTTCTCACAAACAATTCACGATCATTTCTACTCACCACTACTCATACCTCAGAGCGAACACCGCTAATCACCCTGGGGCAGGACTCATCTCCCACTCACCCCCCACCTCAATCTTTATACAATCTTTGGACTACCAACTCCAACCTCAATGTACCAGCAAAAATCAAGTCTCTCTCAGGTGAGATACTTCCGAAAACCTATTTCCCCATTACAGGCAGAGACGTACTGATGGAGACAGATGTAAATCCAGAGACAGACGGAGACACATGTAGATCTAGAGACACATAGGTACAGACGGAGACAGATGTAGATCTAGAGACAGAGACAGATGTAGATCTAGAGACGGAGACACACGTAGATCTAGAGACAGAGACAGATGTAGATCTAGAGACAGATAGGTACAGACGGAGACAGATGTAGATCTAGAGACAGAGGCACATGTAGATCTAGAGACGGAAGCAGATGTAGATCTAGCGACAGAGACAGATGTAGGTCTAGAGACAGAGACAGATGTAGGTCTAGAGACAGAGACAGATGTAGGTCTAGAGAGAGATAGGTACAGACGGAGACAGATGTAGATCTAGAGACAGAGGCACATGTAGATCTAGAGACGGAAGCAGATGTAGATCTAGAGACAGAGACAGATGTAGGTCTAGAGACAGAGACAGATGTAGGTCTAGAGAGAGATAGGTACAGATGGAGACAGATGTAGGTCTAGAGACAGAGACAGATGTAGATCTAGAGACAGAGACAGATGTAGATCTAGAGACAGAGACAGATGTAGGTCTAGAGACAGAGACAGATGTAGGTCTAGAGACAGAGACATATGTAGATCTAGAGACAGAGACAGATGTAGATCTAGAGACAGAAGCAGATGTAGATCTGGAGACAGAGACAGATGTAGATCTAGAGACAGAGACAGATGTAGGTCTAGAGAAAGAAGCAGATGTAGGTCTAGAGACAGAGACAGATGTAGGTCTAGAGACAGAGACAGATGTAGGTCTAGAGACAGAGACAGATGTAGATCTAGAGACAGAGACAGATGTAGATCTAGAGACAGAAGCAGATGTAGATCTGGAGACAGAGACAGATGTAGATCTAGAGACAGAGACAGATGTAGGTCTAGAGACAGAAGCAGATGTAGGTCTAGAGACAGAGACAAATGTAGATCTAGAGACAGAGACAAATGTAGGTCTAGAGAGAGAAGCAGATGTAGGTCTAGAGACAGAGACAAATGTAGATCTAGAGACAGAGACAGATGTAGGTCTAGAGACAGAGACAAATGTAGATCTAGAGACAGAGACAAATGTAGGTCTAGAGACAGAGACAGATGTAGGTCTAGAGACAGAGACAGATGTAGGTCTAGAGACAGAGACAGATGTAGGTCTAGAGAAAGAAGCAGATGTAGGTCTAGAGACAGAGACAGATGTAGGTCTAGAGACAGAGACAGATGTAGGTCTAGAGACAGAGACAGATGTAGGTCTAGCGACAGAGACAGATGTAGGTCTAGAGACAGAGACAGATGTAGGTCTAGAGACAGAGACAGATGTAGATCTAGAGACAGAGACAGATGTAGATCTAGAGACAGAAGCAGATGTAGATCTGGAGACAGAGACAGATGTAGATCTAGAGACAGAGACAGATGTAGGTCTAGAGAAAGAAGCAGATGTAGGTCTAGAGACAGAGACAGATGTAGATCTAGAGACAGAGACAGATGTAGGTCTAGAGAAAGAAGCAGATGTAGGTCTAGAGACAGAGACAAATGTAGATCTAGAGACAGAGACACATGTAGGTCTAGAGACAGAGACAAATGTAGATCTAGAGACAGAGACAAATGTAGGTCTAGAGAGAGAAGCAGATGTAGATCTAGCGACAGAGACAGATGTAGATCTAGAGACAGAGACAGATGTAGATCTAGAGACAGAGACACATGTACATCTAGAGACAGAGACACATGTAGATCTAGAGACAGAGACAAATGTAGATCTAGAGACAGAGACAGATGTAGATCTAGAGACAGAAGCAGATGTAGATCTGGAGACAGAGACAGATGTAGATCTAGAGACAGAGACAGATGTAGATCTAGAGACAGAGACAGATGTAGATCTAGAGACAGAGACATATGTAGGTCCAGAGACAGACACAGATGTAGGTCCAGAGACAGAGACACATGTAGATCTAGAGACAGAGACACATGTACATCTAGAGACAGAGACATATGTAGATCTAGAGACAGAGACACATGTACATCTAGAGACAGAGACACATGTAGATCTAGAGACAGAGACACATGTAGATCTAGAGACAGAGACACATGTAGATCTAGAGACAGAGACAGATGTAGATCTAGAGACAGAGACAGATGTAGATCTAGAGACAGAGACAGATGTACATCTAGAGACAGAGACAGATGTAGATCTAGAGACAGACACAGATGTAGGTCCAGAGACAGAGACAGATGTAGATCTAGAGACAGAGACAGATGTAGATCTAGAGACAGAGACACATGTACATCTAGAGACAGAGACACATGTAGGTCTAGAGACAGAGACAGATGTAGATCTAGAGACAGACAGGTACAGACAGAGACAGATGTAGGTCTAGAGACAGAGACACATGTAGATCTAGAGACAGAGACACATGTAGATCTAGAGACAGAGACAGATGTAGATCTAGAGACAGAGACAGATGTAGATCTAGAGACAGAGACAGATGTAGATCTAGAGACAGAGACAGATGTACATCTAGGGACAGAGACAGATATAGGTCTAGAGACAGAGACAGATGTAGATCTAGAGACAGACACAGATGTAGATCTAGAGACAGAGACACATGTAGATCTAGAGACAGAGACAGATGTAGATCTAGAGACAGAGACAGATGTAGATCTAGAGACAGAGACAGATGTAGATCTAGAGACAGAGACAGATGTAGATCTAGAGACAGAGACAGATGTACATCTAGGGACAGAGACAGATGTAGGTCTAGAGACAGAGACAGATGTAGATCTAGAGACGGAGACGAGAAGTGGAGAAGGGGTCACCACTCCCAGTCCCACTGCTGACCCCACCGCTCTAGAGCTAGAGGCGAGACTCGCGGCAAGGCAAAAACAGTGGCTTTACAGATTGCGGTTTTGCTGGTGCGGAAAGGCGAAGATGTGGTGGAGGGGCAGGGGAAGCTGGAGGAGGGGGTGGGGGAGGGGGGGACAGGCATTTTCTGTTCCCAGCCCCTCCCCCGGGCTCAGTCCCTGTCCCTCCTCGCCCTGCCTCAATGACCGCGCCGCGGGGTACCTGGAGGAGAAAGCCGCGTGTAATGGCGGGGCCTGAATGAGGACATTCCTCGGGTGGGACCCGCCACCCCGAGTGTGAAAACGCCACCCGAGTCAAGAGACGATCCAACCCGCCCGTGCCGTGCGGGTCATACGCCATGGCAGACTGTTTGCCGCGAGTTCTGCCCCCTGGAAGGCAGGCGGCGTTTGAAAGGCGCCAAAGCAGACCTTTCCTTTCTATCCCAGTGGTTCCCTTTCGTAAAGTTGACTGGGCCCAGTTACCAGGGAACCCAACTTGCAACTTGCATCCCTGTCGCTGCCACGCAGTGTGCAGTGTGCAGTGTGTAGTGTGCGGTGTGCAGTGTGCGGTGTGCAGTGTGCGGTGTGTAGTGTGCAGTGTGCGGTGTGTAGTGTGCAGTGTGCGGTGTGCAGTGTGCAGTGTGCAGTGTGCAGTGTGCAGCGTGCAGTGTGCAGTGTGCAGTGTGCAGTGTACAGTGTGCAGTGTGCAGTGTGCAGTGTGCAGTGTGCAGCGTGCAGTGTGCAGTGTGCAGTGTAGAGTGTGCAGTGTGAAGTGTAGTGTGTGCAGTGTGCAGTGTGCGGTGTGTGGTGTGCAGTGTGCAGTGTGCAGCGTGCAGTGTGTAGTGTGCAGTGTGCAGCGTGTAGCGTGCAGTGTGCATTGTGCAGCGTGCAGTGTGTAGTGTGCAGTGTGCAGCATGCAGTGTGCGGTGTGCAGCATGCAGTGTGCAGTGTAGAGTGTGCAGTGTGCAGTGTGCAGTGTAGAGTGTGCAGTGTGCAGTGTGCAGTGAGCGGGCGTGGCTGGCTAGGAGGGCGAATGCCTGGACATTCCTCTGCCTCGCTCTCCACAGGAAACATCACGTGGTGAAGTCTGACGTCTCAGCATGAATAAGTCCTCTCTGCAGTCCGGCCGATGTGAATTGGAGACGCAACCTGACATTGACTTGGCTCAGTTTCTCGGCGGTAGGTAGCGAGTTTTCTCTCAGTGATGTGCTGGCTGCGCAACGCAACCACGGTATATCAACATCCCGTCTTAAACCCTGAATCAACGACGTATCCCATATTAGGGGTAAGGTAACAGAGTAAACATTGTCATTGTAGCTGTCAAAGTGCGCAGAGCGCTGGGCATTTCACGTGACGAGGCGTGAACTGTGGCTTTAAGCCCCAGCCTTGTAGCGCCCGTCTGGACTGTCGCGGGGAGGCGATGCTGGGTGTCGGGTTCCCCCTCCACTCCTGTGGCCAGCCCCTTAAAGGCTGGTGACTGGCAGTAGGTACCACGAGGCGCGGGGTCAGTGCTGTTTGGTTTGTACCGGGTTCCTAATCCCAGTCCTCAGGAGTGGCGGGGGCG
>JAWQFJ010011510.1:12500-20000 GCA_034096865.1 Theodoxus fluviatilis
AGTCCTAGCAACTTCATCGCCCTCATGGCCTTCTGTGTACAACAGTCCTAGCAACTTCATCGCCCTCATGGCCTTCTGTGTACAACAGTCCTAGCAACTTCATTGCCCTCATGACCTTCTGTGTACAACAGTCCTAGCAACACCACTCATCCTCATGGCCTTCTGTGTACAACAGTCCTAGCAACTTCATTGCCCTCATGACCTTCTGTGTACAACAGTCCTAGCAACACCACTTATCCTCATGGCCTTCTGTGTACAACAGTCCTAGCAACTTCATTGCCCTCATGGCCTTCTGTGTACAACAGTCCTAGCAACACCACTCATCCTCATGGCCTTCTGTGTACAACAGTCCTAGCAACTTCATTGCCCTCATGGCCTTCTGTGTACAACAGTCCTAGCAACTGCATCGCCCTCATGGTCTTCTGTGTACAACAGTCCTAGCAACACCACTCGCCCTCATGGCTTTCTGTGTGCAGCAGTCCTAGCAACTTCATCGCCCTTATGGCCTTCTGTGTACAACAGTCCTAGCAACTTCATTGCCCTCATGACCTTCTGTGTACAACAGTCCTAGCGAATTCATCGCCCTTATGGCCTTCTGTGTACAACAGTCCTAGCAACTTCATTGCCCTCATGACCTTCTGTGTACAACAGTCCTAGCAACTTCATCGCCCTCAATACCTTCTGTGTACAACAGTCCTAGCAACTTCATTGCCCTCATGACCTTCTGTGTACAACAGTCCTAGCAACTTCATCGCCCTCAATACCTTCTGTGTACAACAGTCCTAGCAACACCACTCGCCCTCAATACCTTCTGTGTACAACAGTCCTAGCGAATTCATCGCCCTTATGGCCTTCTGTGTACAACAGTCCTAGCAACTTCATTGCCCTCATGACCTTCTGTGTACAACAGTCCTAGCAACACCACTTATCCTCATGGCCTTCTGTGTACAACAGTCCTAGCAACTTCATTGCCCTCATGGCCTTCTGTGTACAACAGTCCTAGCAACACCACTCATCCTCATGGCCTTCTGTGTACAACAGTCCTAGCAACTTCATTGCCCTCATGGCCTTCTGTGTACAACAGTCCTAGCAACTGCATCGCCCTCATGGTCTTCTGTGTACAACAGTCCTAGCAACACCACTCGCCCTCATGGCTTTCTGTGTACAACAGTCCTAGCAACTTCATCGCCCTCATGGCCTTCTGTGTACAACAGTCCTAGCAACACCACTCGCCCTCATGGCCTTCTGTGTACAACAGTCCTAGCAACTTCATCGCCCTCATGGCCTTCTGTGTACAACAGTCCTAGCAACTTCATCGCCCTCATGGCCTTCTGTGTACAACAGTCCTAGCAACTTCATCGCCCTCATGGCCTTCTGTGTACAACAGTCCTAGCAACTTCATCGCCCTCATGGCCTTCTGTGTACAACAGTCCTAGCAACACCACTCGCCGCCCTCATGGCCTTCTGTGTACAACAGTCCTAGCAACACCACTCGCCACCCTCATGGCCTTCTGTGTACAACAGTCCTAGAACACCATTCGCCGCCCTCGTAACCTTCTGGGTACAACAGTCCTAGCAACACCACTCGTCCTCATGGCCTTCTGTGTACAACAGTCCTAGCAACTTCACTATCCTACTTGGCCTTCTGTGTACAACAGTCCTAGCAAATTCATCGTCCTCATGGTCTTCTGTGGACAACAGTCCTAGCAAATTCATCGTCCTCATGGCCTTCTGTGTACAACAGTCCTAGCAAATTCATCGTCCTCATGGTCTTCTGTGTACAACAGTCCTAGCAACACCACTCGCCGCCCTCATGGCCTTCTGTGTACATCAGTCCTAGCAACTTCATCGCCCTCATGGCCTTCTGTGTACAACAGTCCTAGCAACTTCATCGTCCTCATGGCCTTCGGTGTACAACAGTCCTAGCAACACCACTCGCCGCCCTCGTAAACTTCTGTGTACAACAGTCCTAGCAACACCACTTGCCGCCCTCATGGCCTTATGTGTACATTAGTTCTAGCAACTTCATCGCCCTCATGGCCTTCTGTGTATATCAGTCCCAGCAACTTCATCGCCTTCATGGCCTTCTGTGTACATCTGTTGTCGCTGGTGTTGAGCAGATCTGCCTTTTGATACTCAAACAAAATGATGTCATGGACTGAAGCTTTCCATTCCATGTCCATCTGCACACTTTTGTAGAGTAAACGAGACTGGGCTGAGTACAAACATCATTTTCCAGAATTTAAGAAAAATGCTACTGGGCCCGATGGGAACATGACGAGTAAGGTATACAGTGAATCCAAGTTTGTTTACTGTTTGCACACGTTTTCTACGACATGCATGTCAACTGCTATGAGTCCCCCCAATTGCTACGTTTCTCGTCCACGTTTGAAGAGCTACGGCATGCAAGGGAAAGCAAATGGATAACTGAAAATAACATTTAAAAACGTACAAGTTACTACACAGTGGGGGTTAATCCTCTTCCCTGAGTGTCTGGGCACGCAGCGTCACGGGTGAACGGCACGAGGAATGGCGGGGAAAATCCACAATGCAGGCCCAGAAAGCAGGCTTGTGTGGATTTGATTTGCCAAAGGTTTTGTTTCGGTGCAATGGCCTGAGTCGAAATTGTAGTGGTTTGTCGTAACAAAGTTTTGATTTGTATGTTGCAATTTGTATGACCCATTTCATAGCAAAATGAATTATTATGTACTATCACATGACTTTAAAAACTACAAATATTGTGAATATTATCATGAATCATCTATTTCGTGTGTCTTGTGTTCCTGTTCACCCTATCCAGAGTGTTCGGTGCTATGAGAAGATCTCTTTTCAAAAGTATTACAAAATTAAAATATTTCATATAAAATGTCCACGATCGATTCTGCTTAATTAATTCAATATATATTAATTGCCGAGAATATATATTTGGGACAAATATGTACATCCTCCAGTGGTCTTCGAATGAAATGCAATCTTCATGCGTGCATATACAATAATATCTGTCAAAATCTATGTCTCTCTCTCTCTTACTCTCTCTCTGTCTCTCTCTCTCTTACTCTCTCTCTCTCTCATACTGTCACGGGTCCCTTCCTACTCGGACTTTTTCCGAGAGGGACATAACATCCAATCAAAAGATACAATACACAACACGCAAATAAATTAACAAATACAATTTATTTTTTCAAAACCCTAACACAACCCATCAATAAAGTACACATTCAATCATAATAGGCAACATATCATGAAACCAAAGCAATCCCTTTCCTTCAACAACCCAGGTCTCCACTCGCCTGAAACCAACACAATAATCCACCGCAATCAAAACAGGAAAAATGAATACACAAATTCAAACACTCATCCTACACGCACACCCCGCCAAATGGGACCTAAATGCTCAATCTGACAGGCAACCAACAAAACTCTTATGTCCGCCAAACTTCGCGGTACATCGACACACTGAAAACACATCAGTAACAATCCAGAGAAGCACACAGCAAACTCTTATGTCCGCCAAACTTCGCGGTACATAGACACCCTGCAAACACAGCAGTAAACACCCAGAGTAGCACACAGCAAAACTCTTATGTCCACCAAACTTCGCGTTACATCGACACACTGAAAACGCATCAGTACACACCCAGAGTAGCACACAGCAAACTCTTATGTCCGCCAAACTTCGCGGTACATAGACACCTTGCAAACACAGCAGTAAACACCCCCATCACAGGGCATGAAAACCCAACATACTAAGCTACTCACATGTCTGTAGCACTACAGCATACCCTCTCTATCCGGGTCGAGCCTCTCGCACCCTGGCCACACGGCGCCCTGACTCCTCATACCACGAGCTCAGGTTTTCACGCAACACCCTCGCTCCTCTCCCTCCGGCTCTCTCCCTCTGTCTGCCTGTAGCGTGGAAAATAGTAACCCGTGGAAAACAGTGACGGAAGTCATCGCAGAGTTATCTGCGAGGGATTTTCTGAAAATTCAACTCTAAAAAGAGACGGCACCCGCCACTCCCCCTGACTGACTTGGCACGCCCGGGGAGTTATGCTAAGATCCGGCCGCGTAAATATATCTGCGTTTTGTGACAAACGTCTTGCTCGGCGGTACTGTACTCCATGCACCTTAACGGTGCGCGTGATTCGGGTGTAATCTTAAGCTAAACGACGTTTATTGGCGCTGCTGAAATGGTCGAAGTCGGAAACATTCGGAACGTCGTTTAGCTTAACTCAATGACGACGCACCGCATCATATGATGCGGTGAGGTGAGCAACGGTTGACGACGCACCGCATCATATGATGCGGTGCGTATGTAAATTTCTTGTGTGTGTTGTAAGGGGCTCTTAACCAGTCGAGGTAGTCTAGTTCTCTTATAAGATAGTGAGGAACATTGTAGATCGTCTGTGTCTCTGAATTTGAAGAGGATAAGGCACTGCCAGACTTTGTTTACACATGTGGCAAGGGGCGCTTTCAAGGCTAAATCACAATGGCGTCGCGGCAGGCGATGAGGATGTTGTTGAAATCGCTGTGAAAGAAGCATCAGATGAGAAGGACGATGTGATCCGTTTTTCCGAAGATGAAAAAGATGCAGTGTTAGAGGAGCAGATCATAGGTATAGTGCACGAACTGCTGACAGAAGAAGAGGAATCGGAAACTGATCCGTACACGCTGTCGGCTTAGAATCGGCCTCACTCCAGTCGAACTAAATACAGGCACGCCAGACGGTACCCATCTTTGTTGCAATACTATATTCAAAATAAAATTAACGAGAGAATGACATTGATCTACAAGGATAGAGGAGACAAAGAGCGTTTTAATGATGGCAACAGTTTTTCCATTGCTTGATTAGTATTTTTTCAGCAATTTCTGTAAAAATGCCCAGAAACATCCGTCTCCAGTCAACACGAGCTAAAAATAGTGCCGTCTTCAATGAGTTAAGATTACACCCGAATCACGCGCACCGTTAAGGTGCATGGAGTACAGTACCGCCGAGCAAGACGTTTGTCACAAAACGCAGATATATTAACGCGGCCGGATCTTAGCATAACTCCCCGGGCGTGCCAAGTCAGTCAACGGTCGCGTTTTATAAAACCAGACTACAAACAGACTACAGGGAGGTGACTCCCATATTATTTCCGGCAGGGGAGACGGCTTTACACGGGGAAAAACTTTTTTGAACGCTACATCATGTGTTAAACTACACAAATGCACCAAAACCTCGTAAAGCAACTAATGCGTCGTTTGTCGGAATATATTCCATGCGAAGAACAGGTGCAGGAGCGGTAAATTGCATAAAGCACGTCCCTCGCAGATAACTCTGCGATGACTTCCGTCACTGTTTTCCACGGGTTACTATTTTCCACGCTACACTGCCTCGATTTCTCTCTCCTCACCCCCTTCTCACATCTCCCGTGATCCTCTCGCCCGCCACTTGCACGGACCAATACGTCTCATGTCCGTGCTCGTTGTGAACACTATTCACCCTTACATCGCACGAGATTCCCTTTCCTAACGCGGAAAAACCGGTTTACCCTTATCCAGCCTACCTCATAGCCAAGATGTTAAAGCCCCTTCTTCGCCTGCTTCTAAAAAGGTCGCCGTGTGACACATACTCTCTCTCTCTCTCTCTCTCTCTCTCTCTCTCTCTCTCTCTCTCTCTCTTACTCTCTCTCTCTTTCTCTCTCTCTATTTCTCTCACTCTATTTCTCTCTCTCTTTCTCTCTCTCTCTTTTTCTCTCTCTCTCTCTATTTCTCTCTCTCTCTTTCTCTCTCTCACTTTCTCTCTTTATCTCTCTTTATCTCTCTCTGTCTCTCTCTGTCTCTCTCTCTTTCTGTCTCTCTCTCTCTCTGTCTGTCTCTCTCTCTCTCTCTCTCTCTCTCTCTCTCTCTCTCTCTCTCTGCTTCTTGTTGGTGCTCTCAGCCTTGTATTGCCACAGGTGTGACTCCATATCCGCTGTGACGTTATGTGTGTCGATGACGTCACTGTTCGATACGCACCGTCAGCACTGAGTGTCTGACGCGAGAGTGCCCGCTATCACTATCAGGAGTGCCCACTATCAGGAGTGCCCGCTATCACTATCAGGAGTGCCCGCTATCACTATCAGGAGTGCCAGCTATCACTATCAGGTATGACCGCTATCACTATCAGGAGTGACCGCTATCACTATCAGGAGTGCCCGCTATCACTATCAGGAGGTCCCGCATGGCTGCATATGACGAGGACAGAAAATAAGGAAGTATTTTCTCTGAGATTGTTTTGAAACCAGATTCGCATACAACAGTTGCCGCTACATGTGCTTCTCGTCTACTCTGAAGAATGCATTTGAAGACAGTTGCCTTCCCCGGCATAACCTTTGACTGTGATAGTTTTTCAGCCACAAATCAGCACTAGGTTTCCAGAGGTATGTTTCCCAAGCCGATAAATTGCTAGTCAAAGCAAACAAATGGGCGCTTTGTTATTTTCTTTATTTTTGTTTTGTTGTTGTGATCGTTGCAATCACGCACACATCCAATCATGAATTCTTGCAATAAAGCCGTTTCCGAAACCAGAGGCTGTCTGGACTTTGGTCCCAGTCTTGGCACCGACTCCCAGTCAGTGTCGGCAGTCCACTCGCCCGCGCGATGACCGCATCTCATCCTCCTCCGGAACGTCACTCGGATCTCCGCCAAATGAAAGCTATTTAAAAAGAAGGGGGGGGGGGGCGAATAAGAATGCTGTAGACTCGTATCAGTTTCAACCGTTTTCAACCGTGTGGTACTAACTTTGATTGTATTAATGATTTTGAAGGGGATACATTTATTTGCGTTGGTATTATAACACATATTTTAATATTTTCCACTCCGTTTGAATTTCAAGATAATGATTATTAATAACTGTTATAAATCAGTAATGCCACGCATAATTACAAAAAAGAGGGACTTTACTGACTCTCATGCAGGTGCAACAGTTCTCATGACGTGGTGGCGGATGAGTATGGTCACTGTTTACATGAGAGAAAGTGTTTCGCAAAGCGATTTCGCATCATGCCGCTCGCATTTCCTCACGGGAATGTAAATAATGCCATGGATGATTTTCCTCAATGAACAATACAAAGGACGTGCAGATAAATTTAGCCAAACGCAGCCAGGCATCAACAACATACTTATATATATATATATATATATATATATATATATATATATATATATATATATATATATATATATATATATATTATATATATATATATATATATATATATATATATATATACACACACACACACACACACACATATATATATATGCAGGCAATTGATCAGAGAAACACATATTAACATAGCGCCCCGAACATAGCATTTGCCGCAAGTGCGAAATATCTCGGGGTCATGTTAGATCAAAACTTGTCACCAGACCCCCAAATTCGTAAAATCATCTCCTCAGGCTACATGCACCTACACCGCATTTGGAGTATCAGGGATTGTCTGACTGAAAAGACTGCAGCAGCCCTGGTGGTGA
>JAWQFJ010011510.1:25000-31755 GCA_034096865.1 Theodoxus fluviatilis
CACTGCTTGCAGTCCCTGTTTCCTTGCAGTCTCCACTGCTTGCAGTCCCTGTTTCCTTGCAGTCCCCACTGCTTGCAGTCCCCACTGCTTGCAGTCCCTGTTTCCTTGCAGTCCCCACTGCTTGCAGTCCCTGTTTCCTTGCAGTCCCCACAGCTTGCAGTCCCTGTTTCCTTGCATTCCCCACTGCTTGCAGTCCCTGTTTCCTTGCAGTCCCCACTGCTTGCAGTCCCCACAGCTTGCAGTCCCCACAGCTTGCAGTCCCTGTTTCCTTGCAGTCCCCACTGCTTGCAGTCCCTGTTTCCTTGCAGTCCCCACTGCTTGCAGTCCCCACAGCTTGCAGTCTCCACTGCTTGCAGTCCCTGTTTCCTTGCAGTCTCCACTGCTTGCAGTCCCTGTTTCCTTGCAGTCCCCACTGCTTGCAGTCCCTGTTTCCTTGCAGTCCCCACTGCTTGCAGTTCCTGTTTCCTTGCAGTCCCCACTGCTTGCAGTCCCTGTTTCCTTGCAGTCCCCACTGCTTGCAGTTCCTGTTTCCTTGCAGTCCCCACTGCTTGCAGTCCCTGTTTCCTTGCAGTCCCCACTGCTTGCAGTCCCCACTGCTTGCAGTTCCCACTGTGGGACCTCATGCCCGTACGGCCGCCTCAGCGCCTGACCAGGATGCTGCTCGCCCTGGACTCACAGCTGCTATGGCCTCCCAGCAGCCATGGACTCACTGCAGCCCTGGCCTCACAGCAGCCCTGGACTCACAGCAGCCCTGGCCTCACAGCAGCCCTGGACTCACAGCAGCCCTGGACTCACAGCAGCCCTGGCCTCACAGCAGCCCTGGACTCACAGCAGCCCTGGCCTCACAGCAGCCCTGGCCTCACAGCAGCCCTGGCCTCACAGCAGCCCTGGACTCACAGCAGCCCTGGACTCACAGCAGCCATAGACTCACAGCAGCCATGGACTCACAGCAGCCCTGGACTCACAGCAGCCCTGGACTCACAGCAGCCATGGCCTCACAGCAGCCCTGGCCTCACAGCAGCCATAGACTCACAGCAGCCATGGCCTCACAGCAGCCCTGGCCTCACAGCAGCCATAGACTTACAGCAGCCATGGCCTCACAGCAGGCTTGGCCTCACAGCAGCCATGGCCTCACAGCAGCCCTGGACTCACAGCAGCCATAGACTCACAGCAGCCATGGACTCGCAGTAGCCCTGGACCTACAGCAGCCATGGACTCACAGCAGCCATAGACTCACAGCAGCCATGGACTCACAGCAGCCCTGGACTCACAGCAGCCACGGACTCACAGCAGCCATGGACTCACAGCAGCCATGGACTCACAGCAGCCATGGCCTCACAGCAGCCATGGCCTCACAACAGCCATGGACTCACAGCAGCCCTGGCCTCACAGCAGCCATAGACTCACAGCAGCCCTGGACTCACAGCAGCCCTGGACTCACAGCAGCCATGGACTCACAACAGCCATGGACTCACAGCAGCCCTGGACTTACAGCAGCCATGGACTCACAGCAGCCATGGACTCACAGCAGCCATGGACTCACAGCAGCCATGGCCTCACAGCAGCCATAGACTCACAGCAGCCATAGACTCACAGCAGCCATGGACTCACAGCAGCCATGGCCTCACAGCAGCCATAGACTCACAGCAGCCCAGTGGACTACCCTTAACAGCGGAATTGCAAGCCCCCCTCCCCCCCCCCATGCTCGCCAGCCGCCCTTGTGCGCCCGCCTGCGCGGACACCACCATGGCACACCGGGTGCGCCTCCGCACTCCACCTGCCAGGCCGACGGCAAGGACAGGCCACACCCGGCTCTAAAACCAAATCCCAGCGGAACCCGAGGCTAACAGCTCAGTCCAATCGAAAGACGACAGGGCCCCGTCCCCGCGTCCACACTACACACGCACCGCAACCCTTTAGACGCGCCCTTGCGCCCACTCCCCCTTCGACACCGCTGCATAGGCGCTGGCCTAGTGAGGCCCCAGAGGGCAAGAACTCCTAGTTCCAGCGACATATCGCCATCTCACAGTACCCGCGACCTCCAGGCACCGCCCCACTAGGCCGGACAAAGCGCCACTAGGACTCATTGTTTAGTCGTGGCAGCCACAGGTAACGCGCATAACTCGACTGAGCAATCGCCCACCATCGCCCGCCGCGGCGGAGAGAAGCGGCTGGATGACATCTATTCCTCCTTTCAGTGTTTCGGTTTCGAGGCTCTGGCGCGGAGGTCCCTACATGTCCAGTCGAGGTGTCTTAAAATGCAAGAATCAACATCCAAACGTGCACGCCTCGCCCTATTAACAATTAGTCAGTCGCTGCCACCAGTATCGCACTCGGTTTTTTCCCCGCACCATCCGACATCGTCTGCCTTGATGAAGATCTTACTAATGCGGTGCGAAAGGAAAAAGCCCTAGCGAAGCCTTCTGCTCCAGACCAGACGCGTTGTTTGAATCAACTTTGCAGCCATTCAAGACTGTGTCGGGGCCCTCTTGACTTGCACTCCGTTGTTACACGCACTCTTAGCCTAAAAGCGCGCCCTCGGGACCCGCATCCTGACGAGTTGTGTGCCACACCTCCAACAAGAGGCCCAGGGCGCTCGCCAGCGTTGCCGTCTCCACCGCAGCGTTGCAATCAGCCCGGTGCCACGCGTTACTCATGGGAAAGAGTTTATAACTGAATGCAGGCCCAGCAAACAGGTCGCCTGTCCCCCCCACCCCCAAAATCACCCACGCACCCCCACCCCACCTCATCACGGACTGCCCCCCCCTGCAAAAGCTGACATGCAAAATTGATTGCAGGGCGCAGCAGAAAACACCGATGTCTTTCATACCGCACGACATTCACTCGACGCCACTACACCATATGCCATTCACGATGCAGCGACGTCCCCTTTTTTTCCCCCCCCTTCCCCCCCCCCCCCCCCCCCCCTCCCCCCCCCCCTTTTTTCCCCCCCCCCTCTGCGAATGAACAGAAAAGAACTCATACGTCAGCTGACTGAGGAACACATCCCCGCCCCGATAACACATCCGACGGCCATAAGGAAAGAACCCCGCCTGTCCCCATCCTTGAAGTTACGTATTGTTCATCTTGTTGCACCCAGCCCTCTCACTTTTCCCATCCCCCTTCCCCCCCTCCCCCCCCCCCCCCCCACCAAGCCCCTAGGCCCCCCGAACGCGTCCGGCCCCCCCCTCCTGCTGAAATTCACAAAAAAAAATAAAACAAGTGAAACAGCTCGATCTCCGTACATATGGCCACTTGCCGCATTCTGGACGTAAATGTTTCTCACTGCAGCACATCGGCACGGGTCTCTTGCAAAGGAGCCACCCGATAAAGCAGTTAGCTTCGAGTTAGTATTCTCCCTTTGTTCGGTCGGAATGAAATTCGGCGAAACATTCTTTTATTCTTCATATATTAGATTGATTTAAGTTCATGTATCCGCGCATTTCTATCGAAGCCAATACGCAAAGCACGTTAGCCAGCTTTTCACAACTGCCCAGCCCGCTCGGCTACCAACTATTCTTACTCGCGAAGTACTCCCCCTACTACATTGATCCATCACACGGCAGTCACACATCGACTTCAGCTTTTCACTGTATTCATTCCTGCAACATAACAATGATTTGTGTCTAGGACGTTTTTTTGTTTTTCGTCTTTGTTGGTGGACAAATTTTTTAAGCCCAATTTCCATGGCCGGAACCCCACAAAGCACCCAACAAGGACCCCGCCGCTCAATACGACACGTACATAGGTTTGTCACTTGCCATGCATATAGTCACGACAGCCCAGGATCAAAGAGGGACTAACACCACTATGTTCACCGCCGTAGTATCCAGCGTCTCGGGAGATGTACCCCAGTCTGGCACCGGACTCATTGTCTGCATCCACGAGTCCGACCGCAGACGGACTAGCTGACAGACTGCGACGCTGAACGGAGGCCAACGGTTTCCCTCCTTCGAGACGAAGGCCTGACACACGACTGCTAGAGCTCCTGACAGCCACGAGTTGAAAGACCCAGTGGCAGTCCTAGAGGAACCCGAGGAACAGGAACACTGAGCACAGGCTGACACACAGTGACGCTACCGACACGAACTGACAGCAAGAGTTGCGACACAGTGGAGTGAACTAGTGTACCAACGGCTTTTCCCTAGCCAATGGACTGTCACACCACACCCGTGACTGCTAGCCACGGCCACGAACGGACCTTAGTTCCAAGCACCTCATCTCGCGCCAAGCTCAATGAAGTCCCATAGACCATGACCTGCACTTCATTGGCACAAGACGACGCGAATCGACCAGAACATGACACTCGTGCCACCCCCCCCCCCCCCCCTCCACCCCACCCCAGCAGTGCAATTTCACCGAATTCCAGAAGCCGAGTCGATATTCAGCGAAATAACGTACAGATATTTATAAAACGATTTCCACACGATGTTGTCTCCGCTCCCCGTCAACCACACACCCACAAACACACACACTCCACAACAACACACCCCCCACACCACACACAAACTACACACGCACGCCAGAACACGCACTGCAGCACGCACACACACCACACCCACACACACCACAACCCACACTCACACCACAACACACTCACATTACGCACGCCCCCACGCCACCCCTCGCCCCACGAAAGCAGACACGCCACCGCACACACAGCACGCCCCACCGAACGCCCACGCACACCCTCACCACGCCACTAGCCACAGCCACACCGCCTACCCGCACCCACTCACACGCACACACTACACGAACCACCCACGCACGCACGCCACACACACACACACCGATACGTACTTCCTCCGATGACTCTCAGCCGCTTTTCTGCCAGTCTAACCTGCTCGATTTTCATATCGCCTTTCATTTATGACCAAAGCTAATGAAAACTTCCATCACAAAGAACGACCAATATCATTCTTACCTACTCTAAGTGCCTCGCCATCATTGTCACCAAGGACGCTACCTCGAAGAATGAGACAACACTCGTGCCCCCCCCCCCCCCCCTCTCCCCTTCCAAATCCCCCATGTACTAGTGAGCACTTATGATAGTTGCCACCCCATTGCTACCATATCTTCATGACCTTAATGCTTTCAATTTGTCCTTCAACGACAACCGACGAGATACCAACGTTATCTCAGTGCATGCCTTACAAGCATCCTAGTCATCTTTGACTCGATTTAAATGCATTCAAGATGCCTTGGAGAAAAACCAACATGAGCAATTTAAGTGCATTGCTATACAGATCGAAGAAACACACCCCCCCTCCCCCCCTGTTCAAGATGTATGTGAAAAACCAAAGCCTAAGCCACTTTAGTATGTGATTCGATTACATGAGCTTGAAAACACGCCAAGCCTTTCCCAAGTCATGCTGAAAAAAACAAAAGTGAGTGACTTTGTAGTGATGCTCACCAGAGCATTGAAACAGACAAGCTTATATCAAGCATCGCCCCTTGAAAATACCAAAGTGAGTACTTTGCTCAGTGAATGCTACACCCCCCTGAGCTTGAAAACAGACAAGCTTTCAAGAATGCTTGAAAACCAAAGATCGCGAGAACTTAGTAAGTGATGCCTACATTTCTCTTGAAACACACACGCTTTCCAAGATTGCCCCTTGAAAAACAAAAGCTCCCGTACTTTGCTAGTGCATTGCTACAGCTGCCCTGTGGAAACAGCACAGCCTTTCAAGATGCCTGCAAAAACCAAACATAAGTACTTTGTATAGCTGATAGTACATATCTTAAGACACACCACAACTTTCAAGATGCTGAAAAACCAAAGTGAGTACTTTGCTAGTAGATGCTAAGAGCTTTTTTTGAAACAGACAAGCTTTCAAGATAGCATCCTTGAAAACCAAAGTGGATTACTTTTCTAGTAGCTGATACGCCCCTACAGAGCTTAGAAACAGACAAGCTTTCAAGATGCCTATGAAAAACCAAAGTGAGACTACTTTGTAGTGTGATGCCTCACAGCAGCCCTAGATAACACTACACTGCCAGCTTATCAAGTAGCTTGACAAAAAACCAAAGTGCCAGCTACTTTGTAGCCTGATGCTACTGAGCCTATGTTGAAACAGACAAGCTTCTTACACAGGATGCTTGACAAAACCCAAACGTGAGTACTTTGTAGTGATAGCTACATAATCATTGACTACACACAAGCCTTTCAAAGCATGCTTAAAAACCACAAGTAAGCCTACTTTGATATTTGATAGTCTACAGAGCTTGACACACACAAGCTCCTTCCAAGATAGTGTGAAAAAACCAAAGCTAAGTACTTAGTAAGTGATGGAATACAGAGCTCTGACCGCGACACAAGCTTTCAAGATGCCCCTCTGACAACCCCCCAATAGTGAGTACTTTGTAGCTGATATCTACAGAGCCTTGATGCAATCACAAGCTTTCCACTGATGTCATAACAAGAATGCACGACTGTCCTAATAACTTAAACACCTCCAAATATTCATTATTGCTGCCGATATTACGCTGATTAGTCGACAGCTTGTCGCTTTTAGTCTATTTGTCCCCGCTACATTGTAGTTATGACTTTACGCAAATTTGCAGTTGTTACCGATGCAAATACCACAAACCGTGTGTCACGTTCCAGTGCATGGGTTATGCCACAAAATTCTTGCGATGTTGCCATTCGCCTCTAATTTAACCGCTGGAAAAACTGTGGAATCAGAAATGCCAGTGGGCAGCGTTTTTGAGAGAAAAAATCGTTATAATACAATTTTGCCAAAATGCAAATGCTG
>JAWQFJ010011511.1:12500-23059 GCA_034096865.1 Theodoxus fluviatilis
CTCTCTCTCTCTCTCTCTCTCTCTCTCTCTCTCTCTCTCTCCTCTCTCTCTCCTCTCTCTCTCTCTCTCTCTCTCTCACACACACTCAGCGGTTTGCGCTCGCGCCGGTAGGACGTCTTTCCCTCGCTCCGGCCAGTTTACAGTATAGTGTAATTATAGTTAGCATCATGCCAGTCGCTGGACTTCCAGCTGCCCTGGAGGCACTGCTGACATCCCTGCTAGCAACGGAGGAACCCTCTAGTTGGAAAGTAGGCGGTGAGCCTGGAAGCGTTGTTGTTGTGTTGAGGTTCAGGCAGCACGACGGACAGCCATTACTCACGAGTGAACGGCGCGGATTTTGGAGAAGGAAACCACCAGCACAGAGACGTAGGGACCAACGCCGAGCAGAAAAACATCGTCAGAAGGGTGAGCAGAGCCATGCTAATGCCTTTTCGATTCAAAATCAATCTGAATTCAATGTCGTAAAAATTGTTGCCGACCCTGTACCTGCACGAAATCCTCGCTCCCATGTGCCGGCGGAATGCGTCACCGTGTCATCCGTGACCTCTGACCCCTCGAACTCTGTCAACCACCATGAGGAAAAAGCTGCCTCAGTTCCGAACAAGGAACCACTTGCCACAGAAATGCCAACACTTCAAAATGACTCTCACGGTGCTACAAAACCACCTCGTAGCAACGAAGCAACAGTGGAAGACTTTCAAAACGTGATGAGCAAGGTTTCTGAGGGCATTTCTTGTGCCTTGCAGGAGCAAATGAGTGCACTGAGAAGTGGAGTTGCCGAGGCTTGTGCTGTGTCAGATCTAACTCCGCCTCTACCGTCGACCTCTGCCGTTCGTCCGAGGGATCGTGAAACGTCCCACTACAAGACCTGCCTTTCGTCCCCGACAGGAGCTCCAAGGCTGACCCAATCTACGCTTCGTCTTCGATCAGCTGTTCGCCAGCGTGACAGGGATGCTGCCAGCGAAAGAATCCAGAAACGAGCTGGACGCCGCCGACGCGACAACAGCCCACACGGGCTGCATGGAGAACGTGAACTTTCTCATTGAGACTATTCACCCGTGCGCGCTTCCTAAACTGGTTGCCAGTTTTTGATGTACTTCTTGTACATAATTGTGCTCTGTTCGCGTTTTTCTCGCCAATGTAATAGGCCGGTGGCCTACACATTAAACTTGTTCAGTTCAGTTCAGTTCAGTTCTCTCTCTCTCTCTCTCTCTCTCTCTCTCTCTCTCTCTCTCTCTCTCTCTCTCTCTCTCTCTCTCTCTCTCTCTCTCAAAATAGAGGATGTAACTTAAATAAAGAAGTGCCTTGTAGTCGAAAACGTACAATGTAGCATTTAATCAAGGCCGCTCGATGTCCCCTCTCTACTTGGAACGCCTGGCTGCTGGGTTTCGGGGACTGCTCCAGTAGCGCAGCCAGGGGACTGCTCCAGTAGCGCAGCCAGGGGACTGCTCCAGTAGCGCAGCCAGGGGACTGCTCCAGTAGCGCAGCCAGGGGACTGCTCCAGTAGCACAGCCAGGGGTGGCCCCAAGCAGCCCAATGAGCTACCGGGGAGCCTGAGAACAGCGTCAGGTAGTTCAGACCCGACGGCGGTTTTTAGTCAACCCCATTAGACTTGAGTCTAACCCACACGCAGCAATGAACCGGTAACGCACACTCTTCACATTTTTGCCTGCCTTGGTTTTCGACACTACATCAAGCGACTTCAGCAAGCGACAGGCAATTCATCACAACAGCTGGATCAACGTAGTTTTTAACAGTGCGACTCATGCCGTCAGATGCAACATTGGGTGATGTTCACTGCAACCGCAGGATTTGCATTTCACTGAACCGCAGGATTTGCATTTCACTGAACCGCAGGATTTGCATAGGTGAACTCAATAAAGTCAGTTCACCGGGAGTTTTCGGGTTCGGATCCTACCCGAGGTTTTGAAACATTTTCCTGTCTATCTCTTGCAGGATTTCGGGTCTGTCTGAAGGACTTCGTCGGTGGAACTCTTGCCTGTAGCAGTAGTAGTAGTAGTAGTAGTGGTGGTGGTGGTGGTCGTAGCAGTAGTAGTAGTAGCAGCAGCAGCAGTAGTAGTAGTAGTAGTAGGAGGAGGAGTAGTAGTAGTAGTAGTAGTAGTAGTAGTAGTAGTAGTAGTAGTGGTGGTAGTGATGGAGGTGGTGGTGGTGGTCGTAGCAGTAGTAGTAGTAGCAGCAGCAGCAGTAGTAGTAGTAGTAGTAGTAGGAGTAGTAGTAGTAGTAGTAGTAGTAGTAGTAGTAGTAGCAGCAGCAGCGCTTTAATAATAATTTTCGTAGTTTCCATTTGCTTTGATTCGTCTGAGCTATTTTCGTTCCCCCTTTCTACGAGTAGCGTGGTCCAATGGTTTTCTTACTCGAGTGTACTACGGATACTCAAGAATCAATTTATGGTTGCAACCATCATTTATTTTTGTCTCACTAGAGACGAAAGCCTCCCAATAAATGTATTGTGTGCACAAGAAAGACTGTGTTTTATCAAATAGTTATCAGCAACAGAGACACTTTGAAACAAATAGGTGAAGGGGGCACTGCAATATCAGCCGATGCTGACAGTACGCACTGCACACTGAGTGACTGGTGACTGCGCACGAGTGCTGAAGTGCCTTTCAAGGCGACGTAAGTGCAGATGTTTCCCTGTTTACCTTAGCTGTTGGACGAGGTCTGAAGTAAATCAATCTACACGGGTCTATGACTCACCAACCCCAGCGGTGATCGCGCCAGGCGATGACAAGATAATCACATGCAATGACTGCACGGATCCGGATTGACGTGTCGATGTCGATGAATGTACATACTTGTGAATACTCGACCGCTGTTTTATCTCAAAACCGAATGCATACACACTATCTCTTGTAGAAAATGCGCTTGAATTCTGAGGATGCTTGACTAAAACACAAATGGGGAAAGGGTTGATCATGTCGCTGCAAAAAAATGCGTTAGTCAAGCTACGTATCGTCCTCGCAAAAAGAAACCTGTCAGACTTAAGGATGTCTCAGGTGCATTATGTCTCCGTATAAAGAAAGTGGCATTACGCTGTTTCGTTGTTTTTTTTCTTCTCATTATTAAACACATGAGCAAACACCAACACGACAAAATATTGTGAGTTACAAGTATAGTGTAGCAACATATTCACTGGCCCCAAGATCTAGATTTCCCAACTGATGCTAGCATTGACTTTTAATGCCAGGTCATTGACTTTTAATGCCAGGTCATTGACTTAAGTTTATGAAATAAGTCCCTGTCCCGGTTAAGGTTTTATAGCAACGAAAGCAACTGAATTTAAAGGCTAAAAGAAACCATGGGTTTTTGCACAAAAAATGTTCACTTTATCTCTAGCATGGTCCGCAGATCGGTGCTACTGAACAGAAAGAATTAAAACTACTGGTAATTCAAGAAACGATACAAAACACCATTTGTTTCATGAGAAGACACAGGAAATATGAATAGGCAAGGTGCCTCAAAATCTTCCTGAGTGCAACGGGCTTGAGCATTTTGGGTAGTACTCTTGGATACTTCTTTAGACATCTGTCGGCTTAAATCAGTCTCTTTTAAAATGAGGATTGAAATAGGCCTGCAGCCTTAGAAATAGATATCCGTCCTTTTTAGCAACGGTGTCGGATGACAAATTACAGGGGAGACTAGCCAGTGCAAGAAAATGTATGAAGGTTGATTTAATCGAGTCTGGAGAACTCAAAGACCCTTGCAGGGAGTCTGGCTGTGTGCAGATTGTGGCAGGCAGTCTGGCTGTGTGCAGGTTGTGGCAGGCAGTCTGGCTGTGTGCAGGTTGTATGACAGCAGGCAGTCTGGCTGTGTGCAGGTTGTGGCAGGCAGTCTGGCTGTGTGCAGGTTGTGGCAGGCAGTCTGGCTGTGTGCAGGTTGTATGACAGCAGGCAGTCTGGCTGTGTGCAGGTTGTGGCAGGCAGTCTGGCTGTGTGCAGGTTGTGGCAGGCAGTCTGGCTGTGTGCAGGTTGTATGACAGCAGGCAGTCTGGCTGTGTGCAGGTTGTGGCAGGAAGTCTGGCTGTGTGCAGGTTGTATGACAGCAGGAAGTCTGGCTGTGTGCAGGTTGTGTGACAGCATGACAGCAGGAAGTCTGGCTGTGTGCAGGTTGTGTGACAGCATGACAGCAGGAAGTCTGGCTGTGTGCAGATTGTGTGACAGCATGACAGCGCGGGAGTCACACTGACGCACGAGAATATGGGCGATAAAATGTCACAAGGAGCCGACGGGAGACCTTTTATCGCCCTTTAGATTCCTAGGTCTACTTTACACACACACACACACACACACGCACACACACACGCACGCACACACACACACACACACACACACACACACACACACACACACACACACACACACACACACACATGTTTTTCGATAGAAAAAGTTAAAAAGGCAAAAAACCACACAGGACTTCACAGATGGCGATCGAAAAGGGACAAAGCACAGTTCGTACGTAGAAGTTCTTCAATAAGCATAGCTATGTATCTCCTAGATGTTGCCCATACACCGCCGATAGAAAATGACATTATAGGCAGAAAATAGTTACATATGAGGCACATGTTTTTTCTTTTCTTTTCACGTTGCCCGCAAATCCTATTTGCATTCCCTCTAGCATAACAAAAGATAAAGCAATTACTGGGAAATGAACGAATATGAGATGCAGAGGGTATTGTATGAACACATGCCAAATGTTTCGGACCAAAAAAGAATCAATGATACTAGACAATACTTTTGTTAAGTTTGCTCTTTGTCTTGTCGAATGGTACCTGCTCTATAGTTGTCCCTGCCGTCATGTATATTGCATCAAATCCCAACATGCTAGAATAGGCAACGAGGGGGGAAAATTGTCTGCAGTCCTCTGCAAGATCTGAAAGATGACTATGTAGCGACTGCATTCGTGAAAAGAGTACATGCGTACTCTTAAACATGTGTGCATGAATCATGCAGCCACTCGGGATTTACAAACACTCTGGCTGTACTTTTGTAGAGTAAAAGTTGTCTTTGTTTTCTTAACATATTCCCACAAAATATTCTATTCTCCATGAGACATGGAAACGAAAAATTACATTACTTCGTATATAAAATTCGATTTTTCATACCTTGTCCTACCTGTTTGTATGACGTGCAATTGTGTTAGATCGATTAGCGCTTCGGATGTTCTGATGTGTACCTTTGCATAGTAATGCCATTAATCCGAACGCTTTGGGGGTATGGATTCAGAGCCTCTTAGTCCAAATCGTGGATGACGTGTAATAAAACTCGAAATAATTATCATGAAAGCGATACTGGTAGATGCTGTAGGATACCGATCCGAGTCCAGCACCACTGTCCAAACTTTTCTGATTGCCATTCCTGGCGGCTGTATTCCTCCATTTATTTTCATGCATCACAGAACGACTTCACGGCATATTGGAATGTCGCAATGATGTCAATGTAGCTGAGTTCAGCCCCACCTGAATGTCCGTGCACCGACATGGACAATACGATTAAGCGCTACTGCGCTTTTTATGTAGCCGCCATAATTTGATATCAAGGGGCATGCAGAGAAGAAACCACGATGAAAACGGGTCTGCGTTTGCGAATGGCCACAGCCGAGCCTCAGTTCTGGTAACTGAAAACTGCAGCTGTGACTCCTTTTAATATGGCAAGGAGGGAAGCGAGCGCGTTCCGCTCCATTTGGGTGATACAAGCGCAACGAGGAAGGAAGGACCTGCGGTAAAACCCTTTAGAGGGAAAAAGCATGGCTCCTACCCTTCCGAGAGTCACTAGGGACTCGAACAAACGAGTAACCATTCAGTACCGGGAAAGCAACAAAGGTGGGACATGTAAATCGATGTACAGGATGGTCCTCGAAGAGGAAAGGTTGGAGGTGGACAAGTGTAGGTATGTGACCCTGCTGATTGAACATATCCAGCATTGTCTCGAAAACCCCCAACTGGGGTGGAGTGTACCTCACAACCCACTCGAATGGTACCCGTACAGCAAGTTCCGGGAGGCACGATGGACAACGATCAAAAATGAAAAAAGGGGGGCTGTACCGAAATCACCATTCGGAAACGACGCCGCAAACACATGTCCATGAAAATCCCAAATGTACAAGGACAGAAAAATTCGGGGAGGCACGAAGTACCTCAATCAACGGGAAAATTTGGGGGTGTTGCCAGAATACAATCAACATGAAAAGTGGAGTAGTTCCGAAATGACAATTCGGAATCCCACATGTACAAGGAAAGCACCTTCGGGGATGTGGAGGCACTATGTACGTCAATCAACGTGAAAAAGGTGGGGCTGTTCCGAAAATACCTTCGAACATGAAAGGTGGGGTAGTTCTGAAGTTACAATTCGGAAAAATCTGTCAATGAAAAATCTCAAATGTACAAGGAGCGAAAAATCGGGGAGGCACTATGAACGTCCGTTCAACGTGAAAAAAAGTGGGGCTGGCCCAAACATACCATTCGGAAACGACGCCGCCAACACACGTCAATGCAAACCCAAATGTACAACAACATTGATAATCGTGTGTGTGGGTATGTGCGTGTGGCAATACACAAATCGGTAATTATCCCCACAAGAAAAGGCGTAGAAATACACAAATCGGTAATTATCTCCGCAAGAAAGAAACTGTGAAAAGATGGGTGGCTGGAGGGGGCATGAGGGCGGTTATTGAAATGAGAAATGTTTCTACTCGCAAGAATGGAAGTGGCTTGTGGTCTGTACCTCCTCTGAAGCTGGAATGAAGCATGGGTTCGCTCTCGCGCGTGATGGGGGGGGGGGGGGGGGGGGGGGGGGGGGGGGGGGGGGGGGGGGAGCCGGCGCATGCGCCGTGCCTGTTCGCTCATGGAAAATTTTCCAGTGCCAGGTCACGACGACCTTTTGTTCTGGCGTCTTCCATAAATAGCTTTTCCCTTCGTGCAAAACTCTTTTAAAAAACCGCAAGGCAATTAACTTCATCATGCGCGACGTCAGGAGATGACGGTGTTCATGCAAATGCATAAAAAGAAAGGATAGTAGTAACTGCATGGCTGTTCCTCTCTAATCACCTGAAGCGTGCCCTCAGCCATGGATCCTGTATAGATGGATGGATGGCTCACTCAGCTTGCACGCGCTGTGTCATATAAGAAGTTCGCCGATGGCCTCGTTTTCAATCTAGTTCGGGTTGCACTTCCGGTTACTCCGCTTACTATTAACGCCGCTGGAGAGCGAATTCTCATGGTAAGTAAAACAGATAATTGTTCAAACAGGGATGATTTATACCATCAGTTGAAACTGTAAGAACATTTGCAGGCATCCCAGACACACTTTGCAGTAAAAAAAAAGGTATTCATTCCACTTTTGACGGAAAACAAAGCACTTTGGTCAGGCTGTTCGGACTGCTTGCCCGCTTCCCTGCCTCGCCAGCCCAACTCTGCTTGGAGGTGAGCGCGAGAAGTACAGAGTCTGTGTGTAGTGTGTGCGTCGTCTGTGTGTAAATGTTCGTGTAGATGTTGTGTGAATGTCTGTTGTCATTTCAATCTCGACGTTGGTGTGAGGGTGGAAGGCAGAGAAGGGGAGGGGACGAAAGTGGGCGCGATCGCAGTTTAAATGGCTCGAGATCCCGCGCGCCTATTTGTGTGAGTGAAAGCGTGTGTGACGGAATGCAGTAGGGATGGCATGGCCGTGGATGATTTCATTGCGTCTGATTGTGTTCCTCGTTCCCCAACCTTTCATTCCACTTTTGACGGAAAACAAAGCACTTTGGCCAGGCTACGTAGTTCGTCTGCTACGCCACTGGCAAGCGAATTCTTGGTGTCGCTGAGGTCCGCGCGTCAGCTATAAATAGAAGTGCGCGAAGAATGTACGCTGTTCTGTCCAAGATGAGGTGAAGATTTGTGTTGATTTCAAAGACAAAAGACGTCTAACACACCCACATCCCACTGAAACAAATTATAATGAAAGAAACGTACCTCGTTTGATGCAAGCATCGTCAAAGTGTCGACTGCAGATCTTGGCCATGTCTGGGTTGAATGCTTAGTCCACTCGATCAATTTTAGCAATGATGGCTGATCTCCATTTGTCTATCGCTTCACTGACAACTTTTCTTGGAATTCCAACAAAAGAAAGTCCCCTGCATGCCACTGATGATACCTTACAATCAACAACACAACACTTGTATCCATCTGAAGTACTGTGCGCCCTCCTTGATATTGGTTTACGAACCACGGCAGCTCTTGTATCACTGACATTAATGTCACTCATTTCGCAACACACTGTGGTTGACTAGGCGTTTCAGAAATGGATGACAACAAAACTAAACACAGGGTTACAAACTAGACACATTTTCCCACCGACTTATGCGGAGAAAAAATTAAGATGGCTAAAACTAAGGCACAAAAATCGTGATTTTCGCCAGGTGTTTACCTAATAAAGGCATCGGCCTTTGAAAGCGGAGCAACCGGAAGTGCGACCAGAACTATGTTGAAAACGAGGCTATCGGCGAACTTATTTCTGTACACGCCACAGCCAGCCGTCCATATGATGTAGTGTCCATGCCTCAGCAAAACGGCGATTTGCTTTCAGACATGCAAAACAGCCCACGTTTTCACTGTCTGAACGTCTTTATTAATTGCACTTCAGCAATCAAGACCTGGGGGCTGTGCCTAATGAAGCAGACTGCTCTGAATTTGATCGATATTAATGAACCAGGAAGCGAAAGATATTTCAAATTCCTGCATGGTTATGTACAAAAATTGTCCGGCGTTTCCCCGTGTACTGATTTATTTCCATGCCCCCCAAAAAAAGAGCTGCGCCTCCGCCGATAAATCAACGAGCATCCATCCAAGCGGCGTGTTTTTATTCTGAGGTTAGAGAAACTAAAGCTTCCTAGGGAGCTCAGCAGACTAAAGAGCAACAGCGCCCGACAGACTCTCACTCGGGTTACGGCAGAGCGGTTTGAAGTCTTAGGTGATTCCCCTCGTCAGAGTGATTTATCGGTCATCCAGGTAGGTGCAGCTCGAAACATTCACTCCAGTGTCAATGTGTGTATAATAAGCAAGTTCCTCACAAATAAGTTCTATGAAGAATGCTTTCGTAGTAAGGAAGCTCTGGTCCTTTTCGTATCGAATCGATGAAGAGTGCTTTTGCTTTCGAAGTAAGAAAGCTTTAAAAAAAATTGTAGATGGTGTTTCTACTAAAATGTAAACTTTAATTTACAAAATCATAATCAGTTTATCTTCTTCTAGATCTTTGAGGCATATTACATATTAGCATAACAGCTGGGCATGATATTGTTGTCACATTTATCTGGTTGATGCACGAACGTATTTCATTTTGCTTTTGTTTTTGAAAAAAGAATCACTCTCGAAGAAAAGAGACAGACATTTTTCAATCAACAATATGGTCACTATCAGTGCAGATCACTTGTGGAAAACATTCGAGTGTCTTGCAGAAACTACAGATGCTCGGTTTGCTTGGCTTAGACTTAAAGAAGTCATGCAGGCTGTGCTCGAGATGCTCGCGGTGGTGGTACACCCTCTCTTTGAGCTCTGTAGCACCCGGAAGTGGTAGTCTAAGCGCACCCTCTCCAGGAATGCGTTGGACGAAGCAGGCCTCGATCAGCTGCGTGAGAATGCCCTCATGATTTTCTTTCTTTTGCGCGCAATGCCAGGACATTCTAGTGCGAAGATGTAGACATTTTAAGCGCACATTCTTTGCCCGCTTCAGCAAAACTGTTTGATTTATTTGAGCACGAGAGTGCAGACTATTTGAAGCCACACAGAAATTGATCATGTGCACAAGATCGTACTAAAGAATGAGTTAAAACCCCAATAGGTCTAGTTTGTGATGGCTACAGATACTAGACACCGCCATGCAGTAATAAAAGTCAGATATGAGTAAAATGTAGTATAAAAATTGCAAGGGAAGGACGTGCCGAACTACTTATCATTCATTCACTATGAATCTTTTGCACTTTAAAGGTGTCTGAAATGCTTAGCTCACGCACTAGGTCGGCACAACTCCAAGAGACGACAGCAAATCGTTCAAGAATTTTGCGGAAATTATGGGGCATGCAGGAATGTATAATCATTCATTAAGACTGAAAGTCACAAAGTTCATCACCAAAAAATATCATTACGTTCTGGAATCATAATTGCTGTTGTTTGATTACATACCTGACGCTCAGATATATGTACCGTATACGTAACGAGAATTAACAAATGCACTAAAACAGAGTGGATTGGCCCTACAACGAGAGGCTGCGTGTTCTCATCCTGAAGGCGTACTTGGCTTGGTGCGGATGGATTGATGGACAGATGAATGAATGGATGGATGAATGGATGGATGGGTGGCTGGATAGGGCATTGCGGCCTATCAGCCTCTGTGGGTATGTAAGGCCATTGATCACGAACAATAATTAGAATTCCAATATATCAATCTATCCATCCATCTTTGTCTTTCTCTGTGTGTCGAATTCTCAGTCTTTATATATATGTGTCTTTATCGCTCCTTCATTGTATCACTGTTTCTGATTCCATCTTTACCTACTTCTGTCAATCT
>JAWQFJ010011512.1:0-11975 GCA_034096865.1 Theodoxus fluviatilis
CCCCTCAGAAGGAAATGGTGGCTTGCTGATAAGAAACACAGCTCCACACTGTTTCTGGCCTCCCTGGCCCATGTCTGTGAGAAAGTCTGTGTAACTTGGCACCTCTCCCTGGGGCTCCTATCCTTCCTTATCCCTCACATAAACAAAGGGCAGAAAGAGGAGGGAAGGCTTGGAGGGACAGAGAAGAAAAGAGGCCAAGGGTGAGAGAGAGAGAGAGAGAGAGAGAGAGTCAGAGAGGGACGGAGGGAGGGACAGACAGACAGACAGACAGACAGACAGACAGACAGACAGACAGACAGACAGACAGACAGACAGACAGACAGACAAGACAGACAGACAGAGACCTATGCCAAATTCATTGATTTCCCTTGTAAAATCCTGTTCAATCCAGTTCAATTCATCTCTCTCTCTCTCTCTCTCTCTCTCTCTCTCTCTCTCTCTCTCTCTCTCTCTCTCTCTCTCTCTCTCTCTCGCAACACTTTCATTCTACCACAACCTAGAGTATACATTTTCAAAGGCAGTATTACATATTCAGGTGTTATGATATGGAATACACTCCCATTGCACCTAAGGAACACTACTTCCATGAAGTCTTTTAAGCATCCATACGTGATTATCTATTCAGATGATCTCACTGCTGTCCCTTTACATATGACACATATTTGCTTGAACTTGAAGACTCACTGAGCAGACAGTTGTCAAAGGCAACTACTAAAATCTTTGTCATTGTTGATCATATTCTTCATATAGTATACCTTACCAACTGTTGTACATATTAGCTACTGTGTATTTTTTCTTATCTATCCATGTTTTCATTTCTTTATTTTATGAGCAAGGACAATTTGCAAGATAGGCAGAAATGCCTAAAATTTCATCCTTGATAAATAATCAATCTCTCTCTCTCTCTCTCTCTCTCTCTCTCTCTCTCTCTCTCTCTCTCTCTCTCTCTCTCTCTCTCTCATTCCTGCATCCATCCATCCATCCTTTTGTCATCTGCCTATATATATCTATCCATCCATTATTCTTTTCTTCCTTCCTTCCTTTCATCTATCCATTCATCCTTGCTTCCTCTTATCCATTCATCCATCTTTCCTTCTCTTCCTCCAACCATCCATCCATCCATTCATGAATGACTGATTCAAACATGCAACTCCCACCCATGATAAGGATGGATGCTGTTTTGTGGCCTTTGTAGGCTGAGTAAGGCCATTAAGCACAAATGTCCCTGGAATAGGTTAGAGCAAGCACAAATCAAGTCACTAAGTCTCTATTCATTTGCCTCTTATAAAGCATGATGGGTATATTCAGACCCCCAACCCACAGGGGGTTCCCATTCTGGAGATCCACAGAGGTTCCTGCAATTTGGCACCCACCACCCCCACCCCACCCCTCCCCCACACACACACATGGTCTGGCAAGACTGTGTGTCAGCTTGGAACCACCAGTTGTCAAGGTCCTCACAGCCTTGCAGCCCTGCCTGTTTTAAGCCTAGCAGATCTGCTGGGTGAAGAATGATGATAACTGTAGTACAATCACAGCCAGTCAGCCAGCCTTGCCACAGGCTATGCACCCATCATTGGCCACAAAAATCAACCAGAGCTGGTGAGAGTAAGGGAAAGTCCAGTCATGATTTCCTAGTTATTCTCTGTAACAAAGCACATGGGAGTTGTGGCGGTTCAATCCTTTCCCCTCCAACCCCACTGGGGACGGGTTGTCTGGGTACTCACAGTTTGTTTCCACACCCCTGCTGATTAGCCTGGCAAGCTTGGAGGAGAGGGTTCCATTTCTCCCTTCTCTCCAATCATCCCTGACTCACCCCTCACCAACACTCAGGTTAACGCATGGATCTTGAGCAGCAAAGTTTACCTTAACTTCCACAAGGGCCTCACATCACTTGACATTTCACAAACTGGGCCTTCTCAGCAGTGCAGAGGTAAAGAAGTAAATAATTTTTTTTTTATGAGAAGAATGGGTGAATAAATGAATGAGTGAATGAACAAACTAATGAAAGAAAGAATAACTGAATGAACAGATGAATGAATGAATAACTGGATGAACAGATGATTCAAGGAATAAACAACTGGATGGACATGAAGGAATAAACAACTGGATGGATAGATGATTGAAGGAATAACTGGATGGACAGATGATTGAAGGAATAAACAACTGGATGTATAGATGGATGAATAAACAACTGGATGGACAGATGATTGAAGGAATAAACAACTGGATGGACAGATGATTGAAGGAATAAACAACTGGATGGACAGATGATTAAAGGAATAAACTGGATGGACAGATGATTGAAGGAATAAACAACTGGATGGACAGATGATTGAAGGAATAAACAACTGGATGGACAGATGATTGAAGGAATAAACAACTGGATGGACAGATGATTGAAGGAATAAACAACTGGATGGACAGATGATTGAAGGAATAAACAACTGGATGGACAGATGATTGAAGGAATAAACAACTGGATGGACAGATGATTGAAGGAATAAACAACTGGATGGATAGATGATTGAAGGAATAAACAACTGGATGGATACATGATTGAAGGAATAAACAACTGGAAGGATAGATGATTGAAGGAATAAACAACTGGATGGATAGATGATTGAAGGAATAAACTGGATGGACAGATGATTGAAGGAATAAACAACTGGATGGATACATGATTGAAGGAATAAACAACTGGATGGATAGATGATTGAAGGAATAAACAACTGGATGGATAGATGATTGAAGGAATAAACAACTGGATGGACAGATGATTGAAGGAATAAACAACTGGATGAATAGATGATTGAAGGAATAAACAACTGGATGGACAGATGATTGAAGGAATAAACAACTGGATGGACAGATGATTGAAGGAATAAACAACTGGATGGATAGATGATTGAAGGAATAAACAACTGGATGGACAGATGATTGAAGGAATAAACAACTGGATGGATAGATGATTGAAGGAATAAACAACTGGATGGACAGATGATTGAAGGAATAAACAACTGGATGGACAGATGATTGAAGGAATAAACAACTGGATGGACAGATGATTGAAGGACTGGATTGGATTGATGGAGTTTTACGGCCTATGTAAGGCCATCAAGCACGAAAATCACTAGAACAGTTTGGAGTTAACGCAATACAAGTCTTTGAAGGCTATGTAAGGCCATCAAGCACGAACATCACTAGAACAGTTTGGAGTTAACGCAATACAAGTCTTTGAAGGCTATGTAAGGCCATCAAGCACGAACATCACTAGAACAGTTTGGAGTTAACGCAATACAAGTCTTTGAAGGCTATGTAAGGCCATCAAGCACGAACATCACTAGAACATTTTGGAGTTAACGCAATACAAGTCTTTGAAGGCTATGTAAGGCCATCAAGCACAAAAATCAATAGAACAGTTTGGAGTTAACGCAATACAAGTCACGGTGCCCCTAGTTATTCGTCTCTTACCAATCGTGTAGGGAGACACGGTGGGTCAATTCTTACCCCGAACTTACAGGGGGAAGATGATTGAAGGAATAAACTGGATGGACGGATGATTGAAGGAATAAATAACTGGATGGACAGCTGAATAACTGAGTGGACAGCTGAATAAATAACTAAATAACTAAATAGATAGATAGATAGATAGATAGATAGATAGATAGATAGATAGATAGATAGATAGATAGATAGATAGATAGATAGATAGATAGATAGATAGATAGATAGATAGATAGATAGATAGATAGATAGATAGATAGATAGATAGATAGATAGATAGATAGATAGATAGATAGATAGATAGATAGATAGATAGGATAGGATAGGATAGGATAGGATAGGATAGGATAGGATAGGATAGATAGATAGATAGATAGATAGATAGATAGATAGATAGATAGATAGATAGATAGATAGATAGATAGATAGATAGATAGATAGATAGATAGATAGATAGATAGATAGATAGATGAATGAATAAATGAATAAATAAATAAATAAATAAATAAATAAATAAATAAATAAATAAATAAATAAATAAATAAATAAATAAATAAATAAATAGATAAATAAATAAATAAATAAATAAATAAATAAATAAATAAATAAATAGATAAATAAATAAATAAATAAATAAATAAATAAATAAATAAATAAATAAATAAATAAATAAATAAATAAATAAACAGATGTTCAAGTATTGTCACTGACCTTGTCCTCAATTTCAGGAGGGTACTGCTGAATGATTGGTGGATCTGAAAAAAGGGAGAGTGTTAATTAATCTTACACAAACTGAGGAAACACTTTATCACACTAATTCTCATATTTTCTAAGCCTGCCTGCTCCCACCAAACCCCCACCCACCAATTCACAAAAAAACACCAAGCAAACAAACAAACAAAAACCCCTGCCCACTTTCATGGATATTAGTTTTACCATTCAAATTATCATCACAATACATTCAAATATTACCTCTTGCTTTCTTACATACTTTTCTCCAAGGAGACATACTGTATGACACACCACCACAAAGGTTCCTATTTCTATTTTCTTATTTTAGAAGATGAAAAGTTAGTTGTTTGTTTGCAGTTTTGGTGTTGTTTTGTGTATGTATGCCCATATGTGTGTGTGTGTGTGTGTGTGTGTGTGTGTGTGTATGTGTGCCCATGTGTGTGTGTATGTGTGCCCAAGTGTGTATGTGTGCCCATGTGTGCGTGTGTGCCCATGTGTGTGTGTGTGTGTGTGTGTGTGTGTGTGTGTGTGTGTGTGTGCCCATGTGTGTGTGTGTGTGTGTGTGTGTGTGTGTGTGCCCATATGTGTGTGTGCCAATATGTGTGTGTGTGTGTATATGTGTGCCCATGTGTGTGTGTGTGTGTGTGTGTGTGCCCATATGTGTGTGTGCCAATATGTGTGTGTGTGTGTGTGTGTGTGTGTGTGTGTGTGTGTGTGTGTGTGTGTGTGTGTGTGTGTGTGTGTGTGTGCCCACGTGTGCATGTGTGTGTGTGTCCAGTATTTAGTATTTTCTGATAAGGAAAAAAAAATTGGTTGTGGTTAAAGTAACAAGGCCATTAAAAAGGGTTAGTTTGAACCCCTATCCACCCACCCACTCACCCACCCACCCACCCACTCACTCACCCACCCACTCACCCACCCACCCCCGAGGTGACCATCCAGACTGAACATAAACAAGAAGGGCAAAGCCCATACGACTCACATGCTTGACCTTGACCTTTATATGACCTTGACCTTCAGGTGACCTTCAAGGTCAAGGTCAAACAACTAAACCTACCAATGACATCATACACAAAGAAATGCTTTACACATTTTTCCTACCAAAATACATGTGACCTTGACCCAAGGTCAAGGTCATCCAAGGTCATGCAACACAAAGCTGTTAATTCAAGACGTAGGAAGCACAATGGTGCTTATTGGCACTTTCTACCATGAGATATAGTCACTTTTAGTGGTTCACTACCCCATTTTGGTCACATTTCATAAGGGTCAAAGTGACCTTGACCTTGATGATATGTGACCAAATGTGTCTCATGATGAAAGTATAACATGTGCCCCACATAATTATTAAGTTTGAAACAGTTATCTTCCATAGTTCAGGGTCAAGGTCACTTCAAAATATGTATACAATCCAACTTTGAAGAGCTCCTGTGACCTTGACCTTGAAGCAAGGTCAACCAAACTGGTATCAAAAGATAGGGCTTGCTTTGACCTATATACCACTTGTGGCTAAGGTCGCCATTCTCAATAACGTGGGAGAAAATTGGGAAAATGTGAAAAATGACTGTTTTTGAGACCACATTTATGGCTCCTGTGACCTTGACCTTGAAGCAAGGTCAAGTCACTATGTATGTTTTTTGAGGCCTTGTCATCATACACCATCATGCCACATTTGGTGTTGATAGACTTAATAGTCTCCGAGAAAAATCCAACGTTTAAGTTTTTTACGGACGGACGGACGGACGGACGGACGGACGGACGGACGGACGCCCGGACGGACGGACGACACGGCTCAGTACATAGACTCACTTTTGCCTCGCATGTGAGTCAAAAACTACATTCTTTTTTGCTGAAATGCCTTTTAAAACCTGAATAGTGGATTTCCCAAGTGTTAATAGGGCAGGGAAGATGTAATAACGTGCAGTCAATTTCTTTCTTTATAAATACTTTTTTTTGGGCATGTTTGAAAAAGGTTTGGGTTGGAAAAGAAAAAGAAAAAAAGAGGATCTGTTGGATTACCATAACAACTACTTAAAAAAAAATATTTAATGGAGTATTATGGCCTATTAGCCTTTGTAGGGTTGGTTGCTTGGTTGGTTGGTGTTTTCTGGCCTACCAGCCTTAGTAGGCTATGTAAGGCCATTAAGCACAAAAATATTTAGAACAGTTTGGAGTAAACGCCAATCAAGTCACGGTGTCCCTAGTTGTTCCCCTCTTACAAACCGTGTAGGGAGACGCGGTGGGTCAGTTCTTACCCCGAACCCACAGGGTGAGCCTTTGTAGGGTATGTATGGCCGTTGATCACATAAATTATTGGAGCTGGTTGGACCCAATGAATGTCAGGAGTTTCCACACCATTTATCTAATATGAATCTTATACTGTCATAGAGAGACTAAGTGGGTCATTTCTCATTTCCAACCCACAGACGTATTATGAATCTTATACTGTCATAGAGAGACTTAGTGGGTCATTTCTCATTTCCAACCCACAGACGTATTAATGGATTGATTATAGAAAAAAAACTATTAAAACAAAAGAAAACTCTTTACTCATAAACTCACCATATTCTTCTCTGTTGTCTTCAACATTCTTTTTTGGGTCTAAACACAGAGTAAGAGAGACTTTTGTTAAAACACATTACAACATGTAATTCATGCACACGTGTCATCCATGCACACATGCAGCAGAAAAGAACACAAATGACCTCATGCTGGACATTTTGAAATACTGCACCAGCTCAATAGCACACACTACATGGAAATACTGCCTCAATAGCACACACTACATGGAAATACTGCCTCAATAGCACACACTACATGGAAATACTGCCTCAATAGCACACACTACATGGAAATACTGCCTCAATAGCACACACTACATGGAAATACTGCCTCAATAGCACACACTACATGGAAATACTGCCTCAATAGCACACACTACATGGAAATACTGCCTCAATAGCACACACTACATGGAAATACTGCCTCAATAGCACACACTACATGGAAATACTGCCTCAATAGCACACACTACATGGAAATACTGCCTCAATAGCACACACTATATGGAAATACTGCCTCAATAGCACACACTACATGGAAATACTGCCTCAATAGCACACACTACATGGAAATACTGCCTCAATAGCACACACTACATGGAAATACTGCCTCAATAGCACACACTACATGGAAATACTGCACCACCTCAATAGCACACACTACATGGAAATACTGCACCAGCTCAATAGCACACACTACATGGAAATACTGCACCAGCTCAATAGCACACACTACATGGAAATACTGCACCAGCTCAATAGCACACACTACATGGAAATACTGCCTCAATAGCACACACTACATGGAAATACTGCCTCAATAGCACACACTACATGGAAATACTGCCTCAATAGCACACACTACATGGAAATACTGCACCACCTCAATAGCACACACTACATGTATGGAAATACTGCCTCAATAGCACACACTACATGTATGGAAATACTGCCTCAATAGCACACACTACATGGAAATACTGCCTCAATAGCACACACTACATGGAAATACTGCCTCAATAGCACACACTACATGGAAATACTGCCTCAATAGCACACACTACATGGAAATACTGCCTCAATAGCACACACTACATGGAAATACTGCCTCAATAGCACACACTACATGGAAATACTGCCTCAATAGCACACACTACATGGAAATACTGCCTCAATAGCACACACTACATGGAAATACTGCCTCAATAGCACACACTACATGGAAATACTGCCTCAATAGCACACACTACATGGAAATACTGCACCAGCTCAATAGCACACACTACATGGAAATACTGCCTCAATAGCACACACTACATGGAAATACTGCCTCAATAGCACACACTACATGGAAATACTGCACCAGCTCAATAGCACACACTACATGGAAATACTGCCTCAATAGCACACACTACATGGAAATACTGCCTCAATAGCACACACTACATGGAAATACTGCCTCAATAGCACACACTACATGGAAATACTGCCTCAATAGCACACACTACATGTATGGAAATACTGCACCAGCTCAATAGCACACACTACATGGAAATACTGCCTCAATAGCACACACTACATGGAAATACTGCCTCAATAGCACACACTACATGGAAATACTGCCTCAATAGCACACACTACATGGAAATACTGCACCAGCTCAATAGCACACACTACATGGAAATACTGCCTCAATAGCACACACTACATGGAAATACTGCCTCAATAGCACACACTACATGGAAATACTGCACCAGCTCAATAGCACACACTACATGGAAATACTGCCTCAATAGCACACACTACATGGAAATACTGCCTCAATAGCACACACTACATGGAAATACTGCACCAGCTCAATAGCACACACTACATGGAAATACTGCCTCAATAGCACACACTACATGGAAATACTGCCTCAATAGCACACACTACATGGAAATACTGCCTCAATAGCACACACTACATGGAAATACTGCACCAGCTCAATAGCACACACTACATGGAAATACTGCCTCAATAGCACACACTACATGGAAATACTACACCAGCTCAATAGCACACACTACATGGAAATACTGCCTCAATAGCACACACTACATGGAAATACTGCCTCAATAGCACACACTACATGGAAATACTGCCTCAATAGCACACACTACATGGAAATACTGCATCAATAGCACACACTACATGGAAATACTGCCTCAATAGCACACACTACATGGAAATACTGCCTCAATAGCACACACTACATGGAAATACTGCCTCAATAGCACACACTACATGGAAATACTGCCTCAATAGCACACACTACATGGAAATACTGCACCTCAATAGCACACACTACATGGAAATACTGCCTCAATAGCACACACTACATGGAAATACTGCCTCAATAGCACACACTACATGGAAATACTGCCTCAATAGCACACACTACATGGAAATACTGCACCAGCTCAATAGCACACACTACATGGAAATACTGCCTCAATAGCACACACTACATGGAAATACTGCACCAGCTCAATAGCACACACTACATGGAAATACTGCCTCAATAGCACACACTACATGGAAATACTGCCTCAATAGCACACACTACATGGAAATACTGCACCAGCTCAATAGCACACACTACATGGAAATACTGCCTCAATAGCACACACTACATGGAAATACTGCCTCAATAGCACACACTACATGGAAATACTGCCTCAATAGCACACACTACATGGAAATACTGCCTCAATAGCACACACTACATGGAAATACTGCACCAGCTCAATAGCACACACTACATGGAAATACTGCCTCAATAGCACACACTACATGGAAATACTGCCTCAATAGCACACACTACATGGAAATACTGCCTCAATAGCACACACTACATGGAAATACTGCACCAGCTCAATAGCACACACTACATGGAAATACTGCCTCAATAGCACACACTACATGGAAATACTGCACCAGCTCAATAGCACACACTACATGGAAATACTGCACCAGCTCAATAGCACACACTACATGGAAATACTGCCTCAATAGCACACACTACATGGAAATACTGCACCAGCTCAATAGCACACACTACATGGAAATACTGCCTCAATAGCACACACTACATGGAAATACTGCCTCAATAGCACACACTACATGGAAATACTGCCTCAATAGCACACACTACATGGAAATACTGCCTCAATAGCACACACTACATGGAAATACTGCACCAGCTCAATAGCACACACTACATGGAAATACTGCCTCAATAGCACACACTACATGGAAATACTGCCTCAATAGCACACACTACATGGAAATACTGCCTCAATAGCACACACTACATGGAAATACTGCCTCAATAGCACACACTACATGGAAATACTGCCCTCAATAGCACACACTACATGGAAATACTGCACAGCTCAATAGCACACACTACATGGAAATACTGCCTCAATAGCACACACTACATGGAAATACTGCCTCAATAGCACACACTAGACACTTGGCAGAGATGAGGATGATTACAAGGTGCCTCCATAGCACACACTAGACACTTGGCAGAGATGAGGATGATTACAAGGTGCCTCCATAGCACACACTAGACACTTGGCAGAGATGAGGATGATTACAAGATGCCTCCATAGCACACACTAGACACTTGGCAGAGATGAGGATGGTTACAAGGTGGCCTCCATAGCACACACTAGACACTTGGCAGAGATGAGGATGATTACAAGGTGCCTCCATAGCACACACTAGACACTTGGCAGAGATGAGGATGATTACAAGATGCCTCCATAGCACACACTAGACACTTGGCAGAGATGAGGATGATTACAAGGTGCCTCCATAGCACACACTAGACACTTGGCAGAGATGAGGATGATTACAAGGTGCCTCCATAGCACACACTAGACACTTGGCAGAGATGAGGATGATTACAAGATGCCTCCATAGCACACACTAGACACTTGGCAGAGATGAGGATTACAAGGTGCCTCCATAGCACACACTAGACACTTGGCAGAGATGAGGATGATTGCAAGATGCCTCCATAGCACACACTAGACACTTGGCAGAGATGAGGAGAAAGTCACTGGTGTGGGTTTTAGCTTTATTTGATCACTGATAAGTCCTACTAGTACAGTCTCAGCCCTGGCAAATGCTGCACGCCCACCAGCCCAATGACAAACATTGCATTCACTCCCAACACTCACGCTCAAGTAATTAAGAAAAGGCATAACTCATGTGTTTTTCAAGGTACAGACGGCCATACATCCAGACAATGGGATCAAGAATAATCCAGTGGAAACGCGCAGGAAGGAACAGTCCATGTGATTATTACTTGCAACTCGTCGAGGCGCGCTTTGGTGTGGCAGGGCTAGAGAAGGAGACAAAATCGGACAACTCGAAAACTTCACTCACTCAGGGCCAGTAGTGACTCATCTCTCTGTAAAGAGGGTTTTGCAGCAGAGGAACTTTGTACAGACACGTGCCAGTCAACTTCACCCCTCTGGAATCTACACGCACAAATCGAGGGAGTTGAAAAGCCGACAACACTTTGACACCAGTAGCCGTGCTGTGTTGTGCTGCCACTACACACACAGGTTTTGAGATCCCTGAAAAAAACACAGGCTGACAGCTGCCTCACAGGAATTTCCTGCGCCAGCTTGGGGCTAGTTGCATTTTGAAATGAATCCAATTATATCACATTAGGACAGTGCACGAAATCAATCCAATATCCCCCTCCCTTTTCTAAGTGTGATCAACTTCTTCATCCCAGGTAAGTTTAAAAAAAGAAGGAAAGAAAAGGGGGAAAAAAACAAACCCCAAAATCTATTCCTTGCAATGCCAGCAGGCTTACATTCCCCAGCTGTTTTTGTAAATAAGAGGTAAATGAGAGAAAAGAAAATACATAAATAACAGCTTTCTTCTTGACCTCTGGTAGATCTATTTATAGAAAGGGAGGCGAGAGAAACACACACACAAAACCCCTTTCCTCCCCATACGTAGCCCTCCTTGACGAGCCAGCTTATTTTTCCTTGACCCCAGGTAGAACTGTGTGTTGAAATGACAAAAGGATATGAGGGACAAAACAACAAATAGGCTCTTATGAAAATGACAGCTAGCAATTCCAGCTGTTGATTTAAACAGAAA
>JAWQFJ010011514.1:0-28524 GCA_034096865.1 Theodoxus fluviatilis
CCAGTCGAAAAGTCGAAAGTGAGGCCACGTGGCCAGATCCCTGGTATCTGAGCGCATGCGCGGGAAATGGTGAGAGTTGCCTCCCTTTCACTGGCTATGACGCTATGGATGAAGCCACTTCATTGGCTTATGGGGTGGCCACGTGGGTGGGGAAGATTTATGCAAATCTTTTTTCGAGGTGAAAGGTCATATACCTATGAGTTGTCTACTGGTCAGTATGGATAGAAAACACAGGCCTTATTCACACTAGACACAGGCAGACAAACCTACCTTCTGTGGTGGGAATACAGGCCTTAATCACATTAGACATGTGACTGGACACACCTACCTTCTGCAAATCCACATACATACAACTCATACAGATAAGCGCAATCAGACACCTTCTCACTACTCAAGCTACTACTATCTAGTCTGTGCTCTTATTCTCAGTCGCCTGGATTATTGCAACGGCCTTCTTGCCGGCTGTCCCGTATATCTCACCGATAAACTTCAAAGAGTGCAAGATGCTGCAGCTCGACTCATCTGTAAGTAAAAAAAGTCAGATCATCTCACTCCTCTCTTCCGCTCTCTCCACTGGTTGCCCATTAGTGCTAGAGTCCAATACAATATTGCCTGTCTTTGCTACCATTACTTCGCTGAATCCCTTCCTCAATATCTCTCTAAACTCATGCGCACCTACACACCCGCTACACAGCTACGCTCTTCCACAGACATAAGAATCCTCAGGTTCCCGGAGGACCCTCCAGTTAAAACAAAATTTGGTGAACGCTCTTTCTTTATCAGGCTCACACTATCTGGAATGACCTCCCCGCCTCTGTTCGTCACTCTACATCTCCCTCGACCTTTCGCTCTGCTCTCAAAACTCACCTCTTCTTGAAATCGTTCCCTGATCCTGTCTAAGATTCTTCATCTTCCTCCCCTCACTGTTCTTTTAGTACTAGCTTGCCTAAGCCCCCTATCACCCTCCTGTCTCTCCTCCTCCTCTCCCCAGTTTCATGGTTAAGTGGCGACACTGTACATCAGTTTGTCGAATGCCTGAAGTGAATGTCTGACTCCTATGTTATTAAGTTTATTAAGTTACCTTTGAGGTGATTGACTGTTATTGCATAGTGTAATGGTTGTGTTTGTATGCGCCTTGAGCATGTCTTAACTCATGGTAAGGCGCTATATAAATCCACACATTATTTATTATTATTATTATTCACACTAGACACTGGCAGACAAACCTACCTTCTGTGGTGGGAATACAGGCCTTATTCACACTAGACACAGGCAGGCAAACCTACCTTCTGTGGTGGGAATACAGGCCTTATTCACACTAGACACAGGCAGACAAACCTACCTTCTGTGGTGGGAATACAGGCCTTATTCACACTAGACACAGGCAGACAAACCTACCTTCTGTGGTGGGAATACAGGCCTTATTCACACTAGACACAGACAGACAAACCTACCTTCTGTGGTGGGAATACAGGCCTTATTCACACTAGATACAGGCAGACAAACCTACCTTCTGTGGTGGGAATACAGGCCTTATTCACATTAGACATGTGACTGGACAGACCTAACTTCTGTGGTGGGAATACAGGCCTTATTCACACTAGGCACAGGCAGACAAACCTACCTTCTGTGGTGGGAATACAGGCCTTATTCACACTAGACACAGACAGACAAACCTACCTTCTGTGGTGGGAATACAGGCCTTATTCACATTAGACATGTGACTGGACAGACCTAACTTCTGTGGTGGGAATACAGGCCTTATTCACACTAGACACAGGCAGACAAACCTACCTTCTGTGGTGGGAATACAGGCCTTATTCACACTAGACACAGACAGACAAACCCACCTTCTTTGGTGGGAATACAGGCCTTATTCACACTAAACACAGGCAGACAAACCTACCTTCTGTGGTGTGAATACAGGCCTTATTCATCACACTAGACACAGGCAGACAAACCTACCTTCTGTGGTGGGAATACAGGCCTGTCACATGACCAGTGCCATCACAGCCAGGGGCAGGACACTTGCTCTCTGCAGCAAAGAAACATTTTGCCAGTCCACTCCACAATGCTCAGCTCTGCAACTGTTGTTCTAACAGAAGTGGATATGGAATGAATACACTCACAGGAGTGGATTAGAAATGGATACTCTGTCACTCACAGGAGTGGATTAAAAATGGATACTCTGTCACTCACAGGAGTGGATAAGAAATGGATACTCTGTCACTCACAGGAGTGGATTAGAAATGGATACTCTGTCACTCACAGGAGGGGATTAGAAATGGATGATCTGTCAATGATGGGAGTGGATAAGAAATGGATACTCTGTCACTCACAGGAGTGGATTAGAAATGGATGCTTCACAGGAGTGGGTAAGAAATGGATACTCTGTCAGTGATGGGAGTGGATTAGAAATGGATACTCTGTCAGTGATGGGAGTGGATTAGAAATGGATACTCTGTCAGTGATGGGTGGATTAGAAATGGATACTCTGTCAGTGATGGGAGTGGATTAGAAATGGATATTCTGTCAGTGATGGGAGTGGATTAGAAATGGATACTTTGTCAGTGATGGGAGTGGATTAGAAATGGATACTCTGTCAGTGATGGGAGTGGATAAGAAATGGATACTCTGTCAGTGATGGGTGGATTAGAAATGGATACTTTGTCAGTGATGGGAGTGGATTAGAAATGGATATTCTGTCAGTGATGGGAGTGGATTAGAAATGGATACTCTGTCAGTGATGGGTGGATTAGAAATGGATACTTTGTCAGTGATGGGAGTGGATTAGAAATGGATATTCTGTCAGTGATGGGAGTGGATAAGAAATGGATACTCTGTCAGTGATGGGTGGATTAGAAATGGATACTTTGTCAGTGATGGGAGTGGATTAGAAATGGATATTCTGTCAGTGATGGGAGTGGATTAGAAATGGATGCTCTGTCAGTGATGGGAGTGGATTAGAAATGGATGCTCTGTCAGTGATGGGAGTGGATTAGAAATGGATGCTCTGTCACTCACAGGAGTGGATTAGAAATGGATGCTTCACAGGAGTGGGTAAGAAATGGATACTCTGTCAGTGATGGGAGTGGATTAGAAATGGATATTCTGTCAGTGATGGGAGTGGATTAGAAATGGATATTCTGTCAGTGATGGGAGTGGATTAGAAATGGATACTCTGTCAGTGATGGGAGTGAATAAGAAATGGATACTCTGTCACTGACAGGAGTGGATTAGAAATGGATGCTCTGTCAGTGATGGGAGTGAATAAGAAATGGATACTTTGTCACTCACAGGAGTGGATTAGAAATGGATACTCTGTCAGTGATGGGAGTGGATTAGAAATGGATACTCTGTCAGTGATGGGAGTGGATAAGAAATGGATACTCTGTCAGTGATGGGTGGATTAGAAATGGATACTCTGTCTGTGATGGGAGTGGATTAGAAATGGATATTCTGTCAGTGATGGGAGTGGATTAGAAATGGATACTCTGTCAGTGATGGGAGTGGATTAGAAATGGATACTCTGTCAGTGATGGGAGTGGATTAGAAATGGATACTCTGTCAGTGATGGGAGTGGATTAGAAATGGATACTCTGTCAGTGATGGGAGTGGATTAGAAATGGATACTCTGTCAGTGATGGGAGTGGATTAGAAATGGATACTCTGTCTGTGATGGGTGGATTAGAAATGGATACTCTGTCAGTGATGGGAGTGGATTAGAAATGGATACTCTGTCAGTGATGGGAGTGGATTAGAAATGGATACTCTGTCAGTGATGGGAGTGGATTAGAAATGGATACTCTGTCAGTGATGGGAGTGGATTAGAAATGGATACTCTGTCACTGACAGGAGTGGATTAGAAATGGATACTCTGTCAGTGATGGGAGTGGATTAGAAATGGATACTCTGTCAGTGATGGGAGTGAATAAGAAATGGATACTCTGTCACTGACAGGAGTGGATTAGAAATGGATATTCTGTCAGTGATGGGAGTGGATTAGAAATGGATGCTCTGTCACTGACAGGAGTGGATTAGAAATGGATGATCTGTCAATGATGGGAGTGGATAAGAAATGGATACTCTGTCAGTGATGGGAGTGAATAAGAAATGGATACTCTGTCACTGACAGGAGTGGATTAGAAATGGATACTCTGTCACTGACAGGAGTGGATTAGAAATGGATGCTCTGTCAGTGATGGGAGTGGATTAGAAATGGATGCTCTGTCAGTGATGGGAGTGAATAAGAAATGGATACTCTGTCAGTGATGGGTGGATTAGAAATGGATACTTTGTCAGTGATGGGTGGATTAGAAATGGATACTCTGTCAGTGATGGGAGTGGATTAGAAATGGATACTCTGTCAGTGATGGGTGGATTAGAAATGGATACTCTGTCAGTGATGGGTGGATTAGAAATGGATACTCTGTCAGTGATGGGTGGATTAGAAATGGATACTCTGTCAGTGATGGGTGGATTAGAAATGGATGCTCTGTCAGTGATGGGTGGATTAGAAATGGATACTCTGTCAGTGATGGGTGGATTAGAAATGGATGCTCTGTCAGTGATGGGAGTGGATTAGAAATGGATACTCTGTCAGTGATGGGTGGATTAGAAATGGATGCTCTGTCAGTGATGGGAGTGGATTAGAAATGGATACTTTGTCAGTGATGGGTGGATTAGAAATGGATGCTCTGTCAGTGATGGGAGTGAATAAGAAATGGATACTCTGTCAGTGATGGGAGTGGATTAGAAATGGATACTTTGTCAGTGATGGGTGGATTAGAAATGGATGCTCTGTCAGTGATGGGAGTGAATAAGAAATGGATACTCTGTCAGTGATGGGAGTGAATAAGAAATGGATACTCTGTCACTGACAGGAGTGAATAAGAAATGGATACTCTGTCAGTGATGGGAGTGAATAAGAAATGGATACTCTGTCACTGACAGGAGTGGATTAGAAATGGATGCTCTGTCAGTGATGGGAGTGAATAAGAAATGGATACTCTGTCAGTGATGGGAGTGGATTAGAAATGGATACTCTGTCAGTGATGGGAGTGGATTAGAAATGGATACTCTGTCAGTGATGGGTGGATTAGAAATGGATGATCTGTCAATGATGGGAGTGGATAAGAAATGGATACTCTGTCACTCACAGGAGTGGATTAGAAATGGATGCTTCACAGGAGTGGGTAAGAAATGGATACTCTTTTAGTGATGGGAGTGGATTAGAAATGGATACTCTGTCAGTGATGGGTGGATTAGAAATGGATACTCTGTCAGTGATGGGAGTGGATTAGAAATGGATACTCTGTCAGTGATGGGAGTGGATTAGAAATGAATACTGTCATGTCTCAAACAGCAAAAGACAGCGCCTAGCTCCAGGATGACTGATCGCAGTGTAAGTCATTCTCTCACAAACTAAAGGCATTCAGGCACTACGCTTTCCATTTGCACTCTTCAGGAAGCAATAACGACACTAGCATCCACAAATCCAAATGCATCCAAGTGACTAATTTCTACAGCATTTTGTGTCCTCTTCACTCTTCCATTTTTCACATCTCCAATCCATAATATCCTACATCAAAAGGGATACTGAATTGAATCAGACTATCAGCAATGAACTTGATAATTACTATTGGTACTTACTTGCTAGCAGATAATAAAAGAAGTCATAAAAAGATCTTTCAAAGGTCAACCTTCTAAAAGCCACTATACTAGCATCATCATTCTACAAACACTTCCAGCCAAAATGGAATGAGCACTGGACAGGAGAGGGAAGCGCACGCCGGCTCACCCTTGCCGGACTTGGCGGTGGCACTGTTGGAGGTCTCCCCACAGGAGGAGTGGGCAGGCATGCTGTCGCTGGAGTTGTGGTCGCTCAGGGAGCTATGGCTCCACTCAGCCAACACAGGCAGGCACTGCCCCCCCACCCAGCTGCTGTTGGAGGCATGGAAGCTGTCCTGCGATCTTCCAATTCCTCCCCAGGAATTCACCTCTTCCTCCTCTTCTTCCTCCAGTTCCTCCTCTCCACTCGACAAGTCTGAGCCACTCATGTTGCTCTCAAAACCGTCGTCCCCCATCTCCCCCTCTCCCGAGTCATCCGTGCCAGTCATGGCCTGCTGTGAGGTGTCCGTCTCCATGAAGCTGCCATCCTCACTCTGCTGCCCCACCTGGGACTGGATGCTCATGCACTGTTCCTGGATCTTCATCAGGATGTCCGCGTCGTCCTCGGCCGTGGTGTGGTGGCCCAGAGCCTGCAGGCTCCCTTGCTCCCCCTTCATCTCTGCCTGCTCTGGGACCCCCTCCTCCATGACGTCTGTTGCCGGCACAGGATGAGAGACGGCAACCACCAAGTACTCCTTTGGCTCTGCCTTGACCACCAGGGGGGCCAGGGCCACGTCGCTGCCAGGGTAGGTGTACTGGAAATTTTCCGAGTTGTCAAATTCCCCAGAGAGGCTCCTCAGGGCTCTCTCTGCCTCCCGAAAGCGTTTCTCTTCCTCATCCACTGCCTCGCTGTCGGGGGCCAGGGGGGGAGGGGGCAGGGGGTTGATGTGACCCGACCCCATGCTGACCAGCACCTGCGCCACCTCCTCCTGCTCTCGCTTCAGCGCCAAGCTCTCCTCGTCCACGTCCATCTTGGTCTGAGCAGAGAGGTCGGGGGTGCCAGCCTCCCCCTGCAGGGGCTCCACGTCCCCCTCAGCGGCTGCCTTGGGCTGGGCTCGCTTGTGTGCCGGGCTCTCCTCCTTGTCCCCCTTCCGCTTCTTGGCTGCTAGAGGGCAGGCCGTGATGCTGCAACAAGATGGCCTCAAGTTGCAAACAAAATTCATAATGACAGCCCAGCTGTGACAGACCATCGTCCATTGCCTCTAGGCAACACAAACTCAAAACTTTCCAACACAACTAACTGTAGTTTTACCTATATATTCCACTGACAATGGATGGAAATTCAATCTTTGCATCATGTAAATAGAGAGATTGCAATGTGCATTGTACAAAGTACATGTGAGAATGAAAGGATGTTTAGGTTGGTTTTAGCAACCTGTGGCGAAACCACGCTTTCTCCCACTTCAAGTTATTATTGTTATCAATGGGCCAGGCCATAGTTGTGTAGGTATGGAAACTGCCAGACCAGTGTACATTTAGGAGTGAGGAATGAAGAAATTGACAGAGAAAAAGTAGAATGTTTTTAATTAAATTGAGAGTTGACTTGGGATCTCATTTTGCCCGTTCCACACAGGATTCATGCAGAGATCGACTGATGACGTTGCTAATTAGAAAATGCCAATGAGGTTGTTTTTGAAGGAGATATCTCGCATGGTAGCGATTGGACAGTGTGGAGGGAGATATTGCACATGGTAGCGATTGGACAGTGTGGACCCGATGCATTAGAGCTCCATCGTATGGCTATTGGACAGTATAGCCATGAGTCATCCTTTTGGAAGAAGCAATCATAAATCGAGAAAGAGGGACACGTGACTTTATTGTGATGTAGGTACATCCTGAAAGGGGCAATCAGCTATCAGAAAGAGAGACACGTGATTTCATTGTGACGTATCGATGTCTGGGAACTTATAAATATCCCCGGATAATGGGAGTCGAGGCGCGCGTTACAATTTGTTTTTAATCGAACAGACCCCCAAAGGTATTCCGCGCCCTGTTCTGTGTTTTAATATGGAGATAGACAAGTATACTTAGGGGAAATTATAATGACCCCTCTACAGCGTAAATGATAGAAAAGAATTGGAGAGAGAGAGAATTTGAGACCCTGTCGTCTGCGTCAGCATGAACCAATACGTAACGGCTACCGTGTCCGTTACAAGACATTGCCTTTGGCTCTTGGATTCTGATGGTCCTAGAAATTAGACGTCTCCCTTCCGTCATCGCCTTCTCAGATAGATTGGTATAAGTGATCTGAAGTCTACCCAGGTTGCTTTTGTCGATAAAAGGAAAAGTTTCATCCAAGCAAGTCTGCTGGGATGATGAATGGTCCCCATCCTAGCAGAGGAAGTGTTTTCTTCGAAGCCTGAGTAATTCTGTGATCGTGTCTTAACGTTGGATTAATCCTTTTTCCCCCCTTTTCCCCTTTCCTGTTTTGTCAAACCTTGCTCCACACTTCCTGTGTAAGCGTGTGTGAGCCTACTCCATGAAGTTATCATCCAAGCAGCTAAGTATATAGTTTATATCCTGGTCTGGCAGAGAGTTTTGTTTTTCTTGATTGGGATTGGGAATTAGAATTGTTATTACCACTAAAAATATATTACATTCATAGATCTTTATTTGATGGTTTATTTGTATAGAAAAATTAAAACATTTTTTTCTAATTTTATGCGATGTTCCCATTCTCTCATTGCAGACTTATAATATTCCTTGTTTGAATGAGAGAATGAAGGTGTGCGAGAAGTCTTGTTAAAGTATTCCCCCTAGACATACCGAACCAGATCTAAATACTTTTCTTAGAAAAGGCTACTCATCACAAACCCCCTCATGATGACGAACTGATGCAACAAAGGAAAAACTCACCTTCGATGCCGAGCAAACTTTCCAGTGCTGTGGCCCTGTCCATTGCATCCTGGGAAGGTACAGCTGTAGAAAGAGGCATGGTCATACAACTAGGACAGATGTGTCACACATCAAGGCAAGTTGTGTCACACATCAAGGCAAGTTCTGTCACACATCAAGGCAAGTTGTGTCACACATCAAGGCAAGTTGTGTCACACATCAAGGCAAGTCATGTCATACAACTAGGCAAGACATATCACACATGACAAGACATGTCACATGACAAGGCAAGACATGTCACACAACTAGGCAAGATGCATCACTCAACAAGGCAAGATATGTCACACAAGGCAAGACATGTCACACATCAAGGCAAGTTGTGTCACACATCAAGGCAAGTCATGTCATACATCAACACTTGTCACACAACTAGGCAAGATGTCACACATCAAGAAACATCACATGACAAGGCAAGAGATGTCACATGACAAGGCAAGACATGCCACATGACAAGGCAAGACATGTCACATATCAAGGCAAGACATGTCACACATCAAGGCATGTCACATATCAAGGCAAGATAGGTCGCATATCAAGGCAAGACGTGTCACACATCAAGGCATGTCACACAAGGCAAGACATGTCACACATCAAGGCAAATTGTGTCACACATCAACACTTGTCACACAATTAGGCAAGACACATCACAAAACAAGGTAAGAAATCACTCGATAAAGCATGTTGTGTCTCAAGACAAAGCAAGACATGTCTCAAGACAAAGCAAGACGTGTCTCAAGACAAAGCAAGACATGTCTCAAGACAAAGCAAGACATGTCTCAAGACAAAGCAAGACGTGTCTCAAGACAAAGCAAGACATGTCTCAAGACAAAGCAAGACTTGTCTCAAGACAAAGCAAGACTTGTCTCAAGACAAAGCAAGACATATCACATGAGGCAAGACGTGTCACAAGAGGCAAGACATGTCACATTAGGCAAGACGTGTCACACAAGGCAAGACGTATCACACAACCAGTCAAGATTGATGACACAAGAAAGCAAGATGTGTCACATGATGAAGACATGTCACACAAGGCAAGACACGTCACACAACAAGGCAAGACACGTCACACAACAAGGCAAGACACGTCACACAACAAGGCAAGACACGTCACACAACAAGGCATATCACACAAGGCAAGACATGTCACACAACAAGGCATTTCACACAAGGCAAGACATGTCACAACAAGGCTAGCCATGTGACACAACACGGCAAGACATGTCACACAACAAGGCATGTCACACTATTCAAGACATGTCACACTATTCAAGACATGTCATGCAACAAGACAAGACATGTCATGCAACAAGGCAAGACATGTCACACAACAAAGCATGTCACATAACAAGGCAAGAAATGTCACACAAGGCAAGACATGTCGCACAACAAGGCATGTCACACAAGGCAAGACATGTCATGCAACAAGGCAAGAAATGTCACACAAGGCAAGACATGTCAAAAAAGGCAAGACATGTCATGCAACAAGGCAAGACATGTAACACAACAAGCCAAGACATGTCACACAACAAGGCAAGACATGTCACACAACAAGGCAAGACATGTCACACAACAAGGCAAGACATGTCACACAACAAGGCAAGACATGTCACACAACAAGGCAAGACATGTCACACAACAAGGCAAGACATGTCACACAACAAGGCAAGACATGTCACTCAACAAATCAAGACATGTTACACGACAAGGCAAGACATGTCACACGACAAGGCAAGACATGTCACACAACAAGCCAAGACATGTCACTTGACAAGGCATGTCACACAATGAGGTAACATGTGTAGCATGAACCACAAGGTCATCATGCCGTCCTGGACACCGACTCTTGCTCAGTATTTCATCTCTGTACTCAACATCTGCTGCTCTGGGATAAGTGTCTGGGAATGCCTGTCTGTGAATGCCTGTCTGTGAATGCCTGTCTGTGAATGCCTGTCTGTGAATGCGTTTCTGTGAATGCGTTTCTGTGAATGCGTTTCTGTGGATGCGTTTCCGTGGATGCGTGTCTGTGGATGCGTGTCTGTGGATGCGTGTCTGTGGATGCATGTCTGTGAATGCATGTCTGTGAATGCGTGTCTGTGAATGCGTGTCTGTGAATGCGTGTCTGGGAATGCATGTCTGTGAATGCATGTCTGTGGATGCATGTCTGTGAATGCATGTCTGTGAATGCATGTCTGTGAATGCGTGTCTGTGGATGCGTGTCTGTGGATGCGTGTCTGTGGATGCGTGTCTGTGAATGCATGTCTGTGAATGCGTGTCTGTGAATGCGTGTCTGGGAATGCGTGTCTGGGAATGCATGTCTGTGAATGCATGTCTGTGGATGCATGTCTGTGAATGCATGTCTGTGAATGCGTGTCTGTGAATGCGTGTCTGGGAAAGCGTGTCTGGGAAAGCGTGTCTGGGAATGCGTGTCTGGGAATGTAACTTTTTCCAGTTAAACCTTATCCTAGAGCTCCACTATGTACTTTTTTGACTGTGTGGAGGAAGTGCGCCTTATAAATAAACATATTATTATTATTATTATTATCCTGTTCCTCAGACTGACCACTGGCATGAACCATATTTGCTGTGTGTCTTTCATGCACTTCCACTCACCCTGATTCTGTCCCCGGATCTGCAAAGAAATCAGAGATGCCATTAGATATGCATTCATTCATCACCAATGATACAGAGACATTTATTCCCAAAGGTGTGCGGTATACCTATCTACACAAACCATTCCTAGCAGCAATTCCTTCCTCCACAGAGAAAAATGGCCAGGACTGCATGCCTGCAACACTGCAGTCGACACGGTATGTGCAACACAGGAGCAGGGCATCTTTCCAACACGGTGCACAACCACTCAACAAGAAAGCAAACCTTCCTCACCTGCTGTCTTCATCTTGGCTTTCTTCCCATCCCCAGCTTCAACCTGCACACAGAAAACAGGCTTTTGTCAGAGAGTCCAACCAGCACACACATCACTCCACTCACTGCTGAAAATGTCCACCACACATCACTCCACTCACTGCTGAAAGTTTCCATCACACATCACTCCATTCACTGCTGAAAATGTCCACCACACACAACTCCACTCACTGCTGAAAATGTCCACCACACATCACTCCACTCACTGCTGAAAATTTCCACCACACATCACTCCACTCAGCTGAAAATTTCCACCACACACGACTCCATTCACTGCTGAAAATGTCCATCACACATTACTCCACTCACTGCTGAAATTTTCCATCACACATCACTCCACTCACTGATGAAAATTTCCACCACACATCACTCCACTCACTGCTGAACATTTCCACCACACATCACTCCACTCACTGCTGAACATGTCCACCACACATCACTCCACTCACTGCTGAACATGTCCACCACACATCACTCCACTCACTGCTGAACATTTCCACCACACATTACTCCACTCACTGCTGAACATGTCCACCACACATCACTCCACTCACTGCTGAAAATTTCCACCACACATCACTCCACTCACTGCTGAAAATTTCCATCACACATGACTCCACTCAGCTGAAAATTGCCACCACACATCACTAGACTCACTGCTGAAAATGTCCATCACACATCACTCCACACACTGCTGAAAATTTCCATCACACATGACTCCACTCAGCTGAAAATGTCCATCACACATCACTCCACTCAGCTGAAAATGTCCATCACACATCACTCCACTCAGCTGAAAATGTCCATCACACATCACTCCACTCAGCTGAAAATGTCCATCACACATCACTCCATTCACTGCTGAAAATGTCCACCACACATCACTCCACTCAGCTGAAAATGTCCACCACACATCACTCCACTCAGCTGAAAATGTCCACCACACATCACTCCACTCAGCTGAAAATGTCCACCACACATCACTCCACTCAGCTGAAAATGTCCATCACACATCACTCCACTCAGCTGAAAATGTCCATCACACATCACTCCACTCAGCTGAAAATGTCCACCACACATCACTCCACTCAGCTGAAAATGTCCATCACACATGACTCCACTCAGCTGAAAATTGCCACCACACATCATTAGACTCACTGCTGAAAATGTCCATCACACATCACTCCACACATTGCTGAAAATGTCCATCACACATCACTCCACTCAGCTGAAAATGTCCACCACACATCACTCCACTCAGCTGAAAATGTCCATCACACATGACTCCACTCAGCTGAAAATTGCCACCACACATCACTAGACTCACTGCTGAAAATGTCCATCACACATCACTCCACACACTGCTGAAAATGTCCACCACACATCACTCCACTCAGCTGAAAATGTCCACCACACATCACTCCACTCAGCTGAAAATGTCCACCACACATCACTCCACTCACTGCTGAAAATGTCCACCACACATCACTCCACTCACTGCTGAAAATGTCCACCACACATCACTCCACTCAGCTGAAAATGTCCACCACACATCACTCCACTCACTGCTGAAAATGTCCACCACACATCACTCCACTCAGCTGAAAATGTCCACCACACATCACTCCACTCAGCTGAAAATGTCCACCACACATCACTCCACTCACTGCTGAAAATGTCCACCACACATCACTCCACTCAGCTGAAAATGTCCACCACACATCACTCCACTCAGCTGAAAATGTCCACCACACATCACTCCACTCAGCTGAAAATGTCCACCACACATCACTCCACTCAGCTGAAAATGTCCACCACACATCACTCCACTCACTGCTGAAAATGTCCACCACACATGACTCCACTCAGCTGAAAATTGCCACCACACATCACTCCACTCACTGCTGAAAATGTCCACCACACATCACTCCACTCACTGCTGAAAATGTCCACCACACATCACTCCACTCAGCTGAAAATGTCCACCACACATCACTCCACTCAGCTGAAAATGTCCACCACACATCACTCCACTCACTGCTGAAAATGTCCACCACACATCACTCCACTCAGCTGAAAATGTCCACCACACATCACTCCACTCAGCTGAAAATGTCCACCACACATCACTAGACTCACTGCTGAAAATGTCCACCACACATCACTCCACTCCCTGTAGAGTGAAAGACAGCTGTGACAAGCACTCCACTCATCTCTGATTCAGTTGATTCAGACAAACAGGTTAGAACTACCAACCTGACAGAAACAAACAACTTAATTTGTTACCGAGTCAGTAGTGAAAAGTAGCAGTTGCAAAAGTTTCTTTGTTGAAAAAAGAGTCTAGGACAGATGCAAAAAAATCAAGTACTTTAGCAAAACAACAGCAGAAGTGAGTAAATATCATGATTTGTTTTTTAAAATTAGAAGCAAAGATATAAGCAATTTAATACACACACACCCACCCACACACACACACCCACACACACACACACACACACACCTCTCCTCCCAGTCAAATGTGATGCAGGTGACAGGAGGTAACTGGTAGTGCCTATCTCCTCCCAACCCTGTCCTACTTTGACTAAGCAAGGTTTGACCCATAGGCCTCCAGCCGTGCGTTCAAGATGACTTACCGGTAGCCGAGCAACCAATGTGCACTCTTGAACGACTCGTTATGACCGAACGGTAGCCAAGATGGCTTCTAAGATGCCTTCTCATCGTCGCGGATTGCGCTTCTTAACCAAATGAGTAAACCAGCAGCTGCAGACTGCTCATTTCTTGTGGAAGCTGATGAAATACATTAAGCTGTAGCTGTGCATGAAAGCTCGGCATCGCTCGAATAGAAATTTATGTCAAAACGACATTGCTGACTTGGTGTAAGCAAGAATATTTCAATGCTCACTTCAAGGGAGGTTACACAACAAACTAAGGGCAAATGTAAGATATAAGAGTTGCTTCCCTTGAAGTTGTTTCTCCATCTGTCGTTGAAATGTTTGCTCACATCTTGCCCGGTAATTATTTCAGAGCAGTTATTCTTTAAAAAAAAAGAAAAGTACAATATGAGCCTAACTTCTTGTAACGTCTCGCAAAGGCTGGGTAATAATCACAGGTCGAAATGCGTGCAACAGCGCATATTTGTGATGGCGACTTTCTTCCTTTCCCCGATGGCAGCCATTTTGGCTATACAGGCGCAACGGCTCTCCGGCGCGGTACGTACCGGTACATACCGGTAGCCGTACCAAGTCGTTCAAGAGACGAACGGTATCAACTGGTACGAACCGGTAGGCCTCTTGAACAGGCCCAGGCAAGGGTCACTTCTGGTGCTGCCAATTCTTGGTCTTGGAGCTCAGCCTAGGAAGACATGTCTTGTCTACGTTTTGTAGCATTTCCTGTTTGGACTGCTTTTGGAAGTACCCAGTGTGGAGGAAGATTCAGTGCCCAGTGTGGTGGAAGATTCAGTACCCAGTGTGGAGGAAGATTCAGTGCCCAGTGTGGAGGAAGATTCAGTACCCAGTGTGGTGGAAGATTCAGTACCCAGTGTGGTGGAAGATTCAGTGCCCGGTGTGGAGGAAGATTCAGTACCCAGTGTGGAGGAAGATTCAGTACCCAGTGTGGTGGAAGATTCAGTGCCCGGTGTGGAGGAAGATTCAGTACCCAGTGTGGAGGAAGATTCAGTACCCAGTGTGGTGGAAGATTCAGTACCCAGTGTGGTGGAAGATTCAGTACCCAGTGTGGTGGAAGATTCAGTACCCAGTGTGGTGGAAGATTCAGTACCCAGTGTGGAGGAAGATTCAGTACCCAGTGTGGTGGAAGATGCAGTACCCAGTGTGGTGGAAGATTCAGTGCCCAGTGTGGTGGAAGATTCAGTACCCAGTGTGGAGGAAGATTCAGTACCCAGTGTGGTGGAAGATTCAGTACCCAGTGTGGAGGAAGATTCAGTACCCAGTGTGGTGGAAGATTCAGTACCCAGTGTGGTGGAAGATGCAGTACCCAGTGTGGTGGAAGATTCAGTACCCAGTGTGGTGGAAGACTCAGTACCCAGTGTGGTGGCAGATTCAGTGCCCGGTGTGGTGGAAGATTCAGTACCCAGTGTGGTGGAAGATTCAGTACCCAGTGTGGTGGAAGATTCAGTACCCAGTGTGGTGGAAGATTCAGTACCCAGTGTGGTGGAAGATTCAGTGCCCGGTGTGGTGGAAGATTCAGTACCCAGTGTGGTGGAAGATTCAGTACCCAGTGTGGTGGAAGATTCAGTACCCAGTGTGGTGGAAGATTCAGTACCCAGTGTGGTGGAAGATGCAGTACCCAGTGTGGTGGAAGATTCAGTACCCAGTGTGGTGGAAGACTCAGTACCCAGTGTGGTGGCAGATTCAGTGCCCGGTGTGGTGGAAGATTCAGTACCCAGTGTGGTGGAAGATTCAGTACCCAGTGTGGTGGAAGATTCAGTACCCAGTGTGGTGGAAGATTCAGTACCCAGTGTGGTGGAAGATTCAGTACCCAGTGTGGAGGAAGATTCGGTACCCAGTGTGGTGGAAGATTCAGTACCCAGTGTGGTGGAAGATTCAGTACCCAGTGTGGTGGCAGATTCAGTACCCAGTGTGGTGGAAGATTCAGTACCCAGTGTGGTGGAAGATTCAGTACCCAGTGTGGAGGAAGATTCGGTACCCAGTGTGGTGGAAGATTCAGTACCCAGTGTGGAGGAAGATTCAGTACCCAGTGTGGTGGAAGATTCGGTACCCAGTGTGGAGGAAGACTCAGTACCCAGTGTGGAGGAAGATTCAGTACCCAGTGTGGAGGAAGATTTGGTCTTGAAATGCATGCATAGAAATAACAATGTTGGCATGGTACCAGGGTTTGAGGGTTGAAAGTGTCTGTACCAAATTTTACTTGTGCAAACAGAACTAGTTGTGAGCTCTGTCACTGATTACATACATGCACACATGCACACACACACTTGCACACACACGCACACACACACACACACAGAGAAACACACACACACACACACACACACACAGAAACACACACAGAAGCGCACACACACACACACACACACACACACACACACACACACACACAAACACACACACACACACACACACACACACACACACACACACACACACACACACACACACACACACACACTCAGAAACACACACACAGAGAAACACACACACACACACACACACACACACACACACACACACACACACACACACACACACACACACACACACACACACACACACACACACACACACACACACACACACACACACACACACACACACACAAACACACACACACACACACACACACACACACACACACACACACACACACACACACACACACACACACACACACACACACACACACACACACACACACACACACACACACACACACACACACACACACACACACACACACACACACACACACACACACACACCACTTATGGCAAGGAGAAAGGAAACTGCAGTGACTAGAACAAAACAATCAAATCTTAAGCATACACACAACGATTAAAAATCAAGCTTGGTATTAACTGCAAAAATGACGGATGACAAAGGGAACATAAATGAGAGTATACGTAGGCTAAGGCATAACAGACACATTTGCAGCCCACACGCGTGAGGTGTGGCCAGAACCAAGCAAAGGGAACATAAATGAGAGTATGCCTAGGCTAAGGCATAACAGACACATTGCAGCCCACACGCGTGAGGTGTGGCCAGAACCAAGCAAAGGGAACATAAATGAGAGTACACGTAGGCTAAGGCATAACAGACACATTGCAGCCCACACGCGTGAGGTGTGGCCAGAACCAAGCAAAGGGAACATAAATGAGAGTACACGTAGGCTAAGGCATAACAGACACATTGCAGCCCACACGCGTGAGGTGTGGCCAGAACCAAGCAAAGGGAACATAAATGAGAGTACACCGAGGCTAAGGCATAACAGACACATTGCAGCCCACACGCGTGAGGTGTGGCCAGAACCAAGGAGGAAAATTGCCTGTGACAAAGCACACCCAGGTCACAGGGGCAATGCAGTGACAGGCCAGCAGTGACAGGCCAGCAGTGACAGGCCAGCAGTGACAGGCCAGCAGTGACAGGCCAGCAGTGACAGGCCAGCAGTGACAGGCGAAGGACAACACACTACATGTAACAGAGACAGACTGCAGACTGCAAAGACAGAGACAGACTACAGACTACAGAGACAGATAATAGATCATACAGACAGACTACAGAGACAGACAACAGACTACAAAGAAAGACTACAGACAACAGATTATACAGACTACAGAGACAGACAACAGACTACAGAGACAGACAACAGACTACAAAGAAAGACTACAGACAACAGATTATACAGACTACAGAGACAGATAATAGATCATACAGACAGACTACAGAGACAGACAACAGACTACAGAGACAGATAAACTACAAAGAAAGACTACATACAACAGATTATACAGACAAGCTACAGAGACAGATAACAGATTATACAGACAGACTACAGAGACAGACAATAGACTACAGAGACAGACAACAGACTACAGATACAGACTAGACTACATACAGACTACAGATAGCAGAGACAGACAACAGACAGCAGAGACAGATTACAGCCTATAGACAGCAGAGACAGATAACAGGCTACAGATTGCAGAGACAGACAACAGGCTACAGACAGCAGAGACAGATAACAGGCTACAGATAGCAGAGACAGGCTACAAATAGCTGAGACAGATTACAGACTACAGGCAACAGACAGCAGAGGCAGACAACAGACAGCAGAGGCAGACAACAGACAGCAGAGACACACAACAGAGTGGACAGACTGCAGAGGGAGAGATAACAAACTGAAGAGGGGACAGATTTAGTGGCTGCATAGAGGAGCACAATAAATGCAAAATGAACTGCTGACATTTACCTTCTTGGACTCTCTGGGGATGGAAGTCAGGGTCCCTACAGAACGGGGGCAGTCAGTCCATCATTCAAGACAAGATGCCATTCAAGAAGCAAAAATGGACCAAAGATAATGCCCAGGCACCAGGAAGCTACATAGAAAGCTCGGGTGAAATGAATTTCTTATCCCTCAAAAAATCAATGGCACTAACATAATCTTGTGGGGCTGTGTAAAACTGACACCAGGCTACACATTTCCAGCATCCAACTTCCACTGTAACTGCACAGGTACAAAGTGGCATCAACTTGTGGGGGCTCCATCAAACATTCATCATGCAAGGCCTGAAAGTTGCTCTCTCCAGCACACATCACTGGCTTCTTTTAGCCTGCAGATGCAAACTCAGCATGCAAATAAAATCAATAACCTTAAAATAAAGTTTCACAGCAGCATCACCATCAAATACACTCTACTCAGGCAAAGCCAGTGATCTGCTGCAGCAAATCATGGCATTCAGATCTTAATGAAACTGCTGTCAAGCTTTAAAAAACGCTGATTAAAATTTAAAATGAAATAAAAAGCTTGGCTGCCCCTGCCTCCTGCATGAAGCCCCTCATTTTTATCTACATACATACATGCATGAGTGTCTGGGTCTACCGACAGAGTACACAGCAACCGCTCCGCCACTCAGGGCTCTTGCTGCCTGCCTCCCGAGCAAAGCAGGGGCATTCTCGTGGTCGCTTGCCCACTGTCGAACACGGACGATGTTGCAGCGATACAAAACACCACAGGACATAAATAAGGACAATGCCACTAGACAGACTTACCTCTTTTTCGTGTTGATGACATCACAGCCGGGGTTGACGAATGCCTCCTCTCGTTCCGAAAAGCTAGGCTCCCCTTGAGTGGAATTGAATATTACAATGAGGCCGGGTGCCTGGCCTCGCCTGCCGCAGCACACTGACCAGATGACGGCAGCCCTCGCCACCTGTGAAGACAAGTTTGCCTGCAAGTCATCTCTGCCAGGACATCACTGGCGACAGGGCGATATCACGCCGCATGGTCATAAGCATCAGCGTTAACATGCATCGCCCTGTATTGTACAAAATATTCGATTCACGACGAACAGTGGTGTCTCTCATTAATCATAAATAATTCATTGTCAGAACATCGGTATAGCTAGTTCTAGCGCAGTTTCCTTCTCCCCCTGAGTTACGATAGACAATAATCATAATAAATGTGCCTTCGATTTCTCTCTGACTACATCACCACTGTCCGAGCTAAGAAGGCGCTATACCAGTCTACTCACACGGCAGCTAGCGCATCTGCGGTGGGGGGGTGACTAAAGTTTTTGGGGAAATGTTGGCGTGTTTTCTATTCCCAAAGACGACAGTCTACAACGCAGCTGCCTGCCGCTGGCAGTGTCTATAAATAGCGGCACGCGACAAGCTCAGGTAGCCTGTAGACTGGTCCCCGTTGTTTCAGCGAAGATGCACTCGTATTAACGCAGCAAGTTGTTGTTTACAGGATGAGAGTGCGCGTTTCATTACGAGAAATTCATCATTGTGGGCAGAAAAGAATGGAGAAAAATCATATACACGTACTCAGAAGCTGTTTTTAATTAACCGGAACACACTGCTGCGCGGTGTACTAAACAGCGAGGCGTAAGCAGCAAGTATTAAGTTACACTGTTCTGACTTTCATAAATGTCCAATACAGAAATTATCTTCAAGCCCAACTTCACACGGAACGCTCATTCCAATCAAACAATTAACGTGAATAACCCATGACTGAAACAATCATAATACTTAATAGAACGTGAGTTTATCCGGCCCTTTTCCCCCAGTTGAAAAGAGTAGACCCGGCCAGACCAGAGCCGACAAAGGACGCGTGGCCGCTATTGATCGACGAGCATCTGTCTGCTGAGAGGGAGGCTGGCGGTTGTAGGAAAATGGCTTTTGTCCGCAGTGGGGCACGTGCCACAACCAAATGGAGTACCGTTAGCTCAGGCCATGCGGTCCCCCCCACCCCACCCCACAACCCCCAGTGAACAGGACAATTGCTCGCATTGAGGAGACAATGAACTCCGCGAAAAGTTTGAGGGTTACCCTCATGCAGGAAGAATCATTACCACCATTAGCCCCCCCTGAGGATGATAAAACTGTACATCAAGTCCACAAAGCCTGAGAGGGAACCGCATCTATTATTCTTGCTACTTAACACTTCATTCAGTCCCAACGCCCCGCTTCCAGTTGCTCACTCCACCTGATGACTGGGGTAAGGACACAAAGTCAGCAAGGCTCAGCATGGCGCGCTGAGAAGGTTTGATAAATACCCCCTCTCCCCCGACCCGACCCTCTGACCCCTGTCCCTCCATGCATGCACAATGCTTCAAGCCGTTCACTACACGTGTGCAGCTGCATGTCAAGCCAGCGCGAGAGCTGCAATCCGTAAGCTTCCCTCCTCTCATACTCCAACTGGCGTCCGCGGCCAGCAGCGCGGCGTCTCACGTCACGTGCTCTGGCGTCCTCAGGTGTCGCGCAGGCGCCGCCACAAAGAGACGTTCAGGACGATATTTGGGTTTTGGTTGCATGATCTGCCGTAGACAATGAAATTAATGCTCAGTTAGGCTTATTCCCAATCTTCTTTAGAATAAGCGTTGAGCAGTTGTCTCCCTTGGGTTATTCAGCGTGCGTACGAGCTTGCAGAGGGTGCAGCCATAATATTTAATGGATGGGTGATGTATCACTCTCTCTCTCACACACACACACACACACACACACACACACACACACACAGAGGAAACGCACAGTAATCAGAATACACCACACATACTTACATCTACACTGTACTCCATATACATGTATAGCACACACACTCATATCTACTCTCTACTAGATAAATATTACACTCACATCTACCCTGTACTCAATACATATTATGCACGTTCATATCTACACAGTGCTCAGTATAATTCACAAATATTCTCATCTACCCTGTACTGAAAATATATTACACATTTTCCCATCTACACTGTTCTCGCTATATATTACACACATTGAGATTGACATCCACACTGCACTCATATCACACACTCGCATCCCCTGGGTAACGGCAGCATTCCGTGGAGCTTCACCTAACAGCTGGAGAACCTCAACACTGCAGGCCTTGTCAGCCTCCCCTCCCACAGACAACAACATGCACAGTCACAGCTGACATGACAACATGCACAGTCACAGCTGACATGACAAAAGGCACAGTCAAAGCTGACACGACAAAAGGCACAGTCAAAGCTGACATGACAAAAGGCACAGTCAAAGCTGACACCACAAAAAGCACAGTCAAAGATGACACATCTCTCCCAAGATGACAGTGATGAACATCAACAAGCAGGAGCTCGCAGTCCAAGTACTGGGAGAGAACAAGGTGACGGACCACTGCACAGCCCTTGGGAGCTGAGTCAGCAAGGATGGCACTGGAGACAACAACATCAAGAACAAAATCACCAAGGCAAGGCATGCACAACACCCTTTTATTAATCTGGAACAACAAGGCACTGTCCCATCAGAACAAGATCAGAATCTTCAACACCACCTTGGAGACAGTCCCCCTGTATGGAGCCCAGACATACACAGTGACCCACACCTACACCGATGTGAAGACAGTCCCCCTGTATGGAGCCCAGACATACACAGTGACCCACACCTACACCACCTTGAAGACAGTCCCCTGTATGGAGCCCAGACATACACAGTGACCCACACCTACACCACCTTGAAGACAGTCCCCCTGTATGGAGCCCAGACATACACAGTGACCCACACCTACACCACCTTGAAGACAGTTCCCTGTATGGAGCCCAGACATACACAGTGACCCACACCTACACCACCTTGAAGACAGTCCCCCTGTATGGAGCCCAGACATACACAGTGACCCACACCTACACCACCTTGAAGACAGTCCCCCTGTATGGAGCCCAGACATACACAGTGACCCACACCTACACCACCTTGAAGACAGTCCCCCTGTATGGAGCCCAGACATACACAGTGACCCACACCTACACCACCTTGAAGACAGTTCCCTGTATGGAGCCCAGACATACACAGTGACCCACACCTACACCACCTTGAAGACAGTCCCCCTGTATGGAGCCCAGACATACACAGTGACCCACACCTACACTGACGTGAAGACAGTCCCCCTGTATGGAGCCCAGACATACACAGTGACCCACACCTACACTGACGTGAAGACAGTCCCCCTGTATGGAGCCCAGACATACACAGTGACCCACACCTACACCACCTTGAAGACAGTCCCCCTGTATGGAGCCCAGACATACACAGTGACCCACACCTACACCACCTTGAAGACAGTCCCCCTGTATCCAGACATACAGTGACCCACACCTACACCGATGTGAAGACAGTCCCCTGTATGGAGCCCAGACATACACAGTGACCCACACCTACACCACCTTGAAGACAGTCCCCCTGTATGGAGCCCAGACATACACAGTGACCCACACCTACACCACCTTGAAGACAGTCCCCTGTATGGAGCCCAGACATACACAGTGACCCACACCTACACCACCTTGAAGACAGTCCCCCTGTATGGAGCCCAGACATACACAGTGACCCACACCTACACCACCTTGAAGACAGTCCCCCTGTATGGAGCCCAGACATACACAGTGACCCACACCTACACCACCTTGAAGACAGTCCCCCTGTATGGAGCCCAGACATACACAGTGACCCACACCTACACCACCTTGAAGACAGTTCCCTGTATGGAGCCCAGACATACACAGTGACCCACACCTACACCACCTTGAAGACAGTCCCCCTGTATGGAGCCCAGACATACACAGTGACCCACACCTACACTGACGTGAAGACAGTCCCCCTGTATGGAGCCCAGACATACACAGTGACCCACACCTACACCGATGTGAAGACAGTCCCCCTGTATGGAGCCCAGACATACACAGTGACCCACACCTACACCACCTTGAAGACAGTCCCCCTGTATGGAGCCCAGACATACACAGTGACCCACACCTACACCACCTTGAAGACAGTCCCCCTGTATCCAGACATACAGTGACCCACACCTACACCGATGTGAAGACAGTCCCCCTGTATGGAGCCCAGACATACACAGTGACCCACACCTACACTGACGTGAAGACAGTCCCCTGTATGGAGCCCAGACATACACAGTGACCCACACCTACACCACCTTGAAGACAGTCCCCCTGTATGGAGCCCAGACATACACAGTGACCCACACCTACACCACCTTGAAGACAGTCCCCCTGTATGGAGCCCAGACATACACAGTGACCCACACCTACACCACCTTGAAGACAGTCCCCCTGTATGGAGCCCAGACATACACAGTGACCCACACCTACACCACCTTGAAGACAGTCCCCCTGTATGGAGCCCAGACATACACAGTGACCCACACCTACACCACCTTGAAGACAGTCCCCCTGTATGGAGCCCAGACATACACAGTGACCCACACCTACACCACCTTGAAGACAGTCCCCTGTATGGAGCCCAGACATACACAGTGACCCACACCTACACCACCTTGAAGACAGTCCCCCTGTATGGAGCCCAGACATACACAGTGACCCACACCTACACTGACGTGAAGACAGTCCCCCTGTATGGAGCCCAGACATACACAGTGACCCACACCTACACCGACTGTGAAGACAGTCCCCCTGTATGGAGCCCAGACATACACAGTGACCCACACCTACACCACCTTGAAGACAGTCCCCCTGTATGGAGCCCAGACATACACAGTGACCCACACCTACACCACTTGAAGACAGTCCCCCTGTATGGAGCCCAGACATACACAGTGACCCACACCTACACCACCTTGAAGACAGTCCCCCTGTATGGAGCCCAGACATACACAGTGACCCACACCTACACCGACGTGAAGACAGTCCCCTGTATGGAGCCCAGACATACACAGTGACCCACACCTACACCACCTTGAAGACAGTCCCCCTGTATGGAGCCCAGACATACACAGTGACCCACACCTACACCACCTTGAAGACAGTCCCCCTGTATGGAGCCCAGACATACACAGTGACCCACACCTACACCACCTTGAAGACAGTCCCCCTGTATGGAGCCCAGACATACACAGTGACCCACACCTACACCACCTTGAAGACAGTCCCCCTGTATGGAGCCCAGACATACACAGTGACCCACACCTACACCACCTTGAAGACAGTCCCCCTGTATGGAGCCCAGACATACACAGTGACCCACACCTACACCACCTTGAAGACAGTCCCCTGTATGGAGCCCAGACATACACAGTGACCCACACCTACACCACCTTGAAGACAGTCCCCCTGTATGGAGCCCAGACATACACAGTGACCCACACCTACACCGACGTGAAGACAGTCCCCCTGTATGGAGCCCAGACATACACAGTGACCCACACCTACACTGACGTGAAGACAGTCCCCCTGTATGGAGCCCAGACATACACAGTGACCCACACCTACACCGATGTGAAGACAGTCCCCCTGTATCCAGACATACAGTGACCCACACCTACACCGATGTGAAGACAGTCCCCCTGTATGGAGCCCAGACATACACAGTGACCCACACCTACACTGACGTGAAGACAGTCCCCTGTATGGAGCCCAGACATACACAGTGACCCACACCTACACCGATGTGAAGACAGTCCCCCTGTATCCAGACATACAGTGACCCACACCTACACCGATGTGGACAGTCCCCCTGTATGGAGCCCAGACATACACAGTGACCCACACCTACACCACCTTGAAGACAGTCCCCCTGTATGGAGCCCAGACATACACAGTGACCCACACCTACACCACCTTGAAGACAGTCCCCCTGTATGGAGCCCAGACATACACAGTGACCCACACCTACACTGACGTGAAGACAGTCCCCTGTATGGAGCCCAGACATACACAGTGACCCACACCTACACCGATGTGAAGACAGTCCCCTGTATGGAGCCCAGACATACACAGTGACCCACACCTACACCGATGTGAAGACAGTCCCCTGTATGGAGCCCAGACATACACAGTGACCCACACCTACACCGATGTGAAGACAGTCCCCCTGTATGGAGCCCAGACATACACAGTGACCCACACCTACACCACCTTGAAGACAGTCCCCCTGTATGGAGCCCAGACATACACAGTGACCCACACCTACACCACCTTGAAGACAGTCCCCCTGTATGGAGCCCAGACATACACAGTGACCCACACCTACACCGATGTGAAGACAGTCCCCCTGTATCCAGACATACACAGTGACCCACACCTACACCACCTTGAAGACAGTCCCCCTGTATGGAGCCCAGACATACACAGTGACCCACGCCTACACAGTGACCCACACCTACACAGTGACCCACACCTACACAGTGACCCACACCTACACAGACAAGCTCCAGACTTTCATGACAGGCACCAGACTGGAATCCTTAGAGAAAGAGAGGAGTCATGGGGGTTGGGGGGGGGGGGGGGGGGGGGGCCAAGCCAGGCAGGGAGAAGATGAGTGGACAGCAAAGCAAGAACAGCTGGACTGACAGGGACCTGTCTGAAGGAAGCTGCATGGTGTAAGTAGTGGCCCTACGCTTCACAGGGAGCCTGCAGGAATAAGTAAGTAAGTAAGTACTCACATTTGCACATGTGTATCACACACAATCATGTTGATACAATACTGATATACACCAAACACACTTGGATCTACACTGAACTCAAAATACATCACAAACACTCATACTTACACACAAGCATCATTCACAATCACATTTACACAATACCTAAATACATCAAACATACTGATCTACACTGAACTCAATACACACCACACACATGTATACAAACTCACACACAAGCATCATGCACAATCACATGTACACAAAACCTAAATACAGCCAACATACTTGGATCTACACAACTCGATATACACCACACTCACTCATACTTAGGCACAACTTCAGCATCATGCACAACCACACTGACCTGACCCACCAGTATGTGACCTGTCCTACCAGTATGTGACCTGTTCTACAGTAAGTGACCTGTCCCACCAGTATGTGACCTGTCCCACCAATATATGGTCTGTCCCACCAGCATGTGACATGTCCCACCAGTATGTGACCTGTCCCATCAGTATGTGACCTGTCATATGTGACCTGTCCCATCAGCATCTGACCTGTCCCACCAGCATGTGACCTGTCCCACCAGCATGTGACATGTCCCACCAGTATGTGACCTGTCCCGTCAGCATGTGACCTGTCCCACCAGTATTTGAACTGTCCCACCATCCAGTATGTGACCTGTCCCACCAGCATGTGACATGTCCCACCAGTATGTGACCTGCCTCACCAGTATGTGACCTGTCCCACCAGTATGTGACCTGTCCCACCAGTATGTGACCTGTCCCTTCAGCATGTGACCTGTCCCAGCAGTATGTGACCTGTCCTACCAGTATGTTACCTGTCTCATCAGCATGTGATGTGTTCCACCAGTATGTGACCTGTCCCATCAGCATGTGACTAGTCCCACCAGTATGACTTGTCACACCAGTATGTGATCTGTCCCACCAGTATGTGACCTGTCCCACCAGTATGTGACCTGTCCCACCACTATGTGACCTGTCCAGTGTGTGACCTGTCCCACCAGTATGTGACCTGTCCCACCAGTATGTGACCTGTCCCACCAGTATGTGACCTGTCCCACCACTATGTGACCTGTCCAGTGTGTGACCTGTCCTGTCAAGTGGCAAATCAGCACTCCAGTACTTGCAGAAATATCATATGTGATGGAGGTCAATCTGGGTCAGTTACAGTGCTCATAGATAGTTGCATACAGTGCTCGTAGATAGATGCATACAGTGTTCATACATACAGTTACATGCAGTTCATATATGCAGTTACATGCAGTGTTCATACATACAGTTACATAGTGTTCATACATACAGTTACATAGTGTTCATACATACAGCTACATAGTGTTCATACATACAGTTACATACAGTGTTCATACATACAGTTACATAGTGTCCATACATACAATTACATAGTGTCCATACATACAGTTACATAGTGTCCATTCATACAGTTACATAGTGTCCATACAGTTACATAGTGTTCATACATACAGTGTTATACATACAGTGTTCATACATACAGTTACATGCAGTTAATACATACAGTTACAGTGTTCATGTATGTAGCTACATACAGTGTTCATACATACAGTTACAGTGTTCATACATACAGTTACATGCAGTGTTCATACATAGTTACAGTGTTCATACATACAGTTACATAGTGTCCATACATACAGTTACATAGTGTCCATACATACAGTTACATACAGTGCTCAGGCTCTTCAAACTCATCAGAAAAGACTGCAGATCTTACAAATACTTCCATCTTTAAACTCCAAAAATCTAGTCTGGACTGCTTGCAAACAGTTGCATGGTGGCCATCAGATAAGTAAATCCATGAGTAGCCCTTACTACTTCTAACGACCATTTCAGCTATACTAAGCCCTAGTGTCTCGGTGTGAAGTGTGTGTTTTTGTGTGTGTGTAAAGTGTGAAGTGTAAGTGTGTGTGTACAAGTGTGGGTATGTGTGTGTGTGTGAAGTGTTCATATGTGTGCGTGTTTGTGTGTGTGTGTGAGCGTGCGTGCGTGCGTGCGTGTGTGCGTGCGACGTGTAAAGTGTAATTGTGTGTGTGTGTGTGTGTGTGTGTGTGTGTGTGTTCTTTAAAACGGATACTTTAATTAAGACCTCAAATCGCTGAATTTTCAATAACACATCACGTGTCCTTAGTCATAGCATGTTAAATTCGACTCTGGTCAAAGGGCCATAACTCTGGACGTCCTGTGCTCCCAGTTCATTGGTTTGTGCGTGAGAATCAACGACTCGGATGTCCTCGCATGCATGTACATGCAATTTCCCACAACGCAACGCTGAAAGGACAAGATATCGGTATAACCATACGAAGTGAAGAAGCTATCCACCATGTTAAATTATTATTTATTGTAAATA